>JAQPZY010001620.1:2795000-3007500 GCA_029931535.1 Margaritifera margaritifera
TATTAAATATTGTTGCAACAATATTCAAGATGAATATTATTCCAATTTATTTCTGAATCAATAGGTGAAGGCTTAATTATTTTGAATTCCCTATTTTTCGTGGGGTACCAATTTTTGTGGATTTAGTGGGTTTCATCCACCACGAATTTAAAGACCCATCGAGATAAGGTTTTTCAATGAAAACAACAGAGACTATATCCAAGTCGACACAAATTAAATGCACTCAAAATTGCCATTTTTCGCCCAACCCTGAAAATTGATTCCCATGAAACTAAATAAATGTCCTGTCTATACTTTATGCTTTATCAATATCGGAAATTGATAAGGCAATTACTTAATGCTACATTCCCTCCAAACACTAATCAGAAAATGATATTACGAACGAATTCGTTGCTGTTGCAAAATATTTATTATGATTACCTTATAAACCCATTTAAATCGATAGGTTCGTTGTTTTGTTTTGACTTTGGTAAATCCTGTTGCTGAGAACTAAAATAGCAATAACTACATTAAGTGACCTAACGGTTTTGACACCGAGGTCCACTTCTGTGTATAGTTTCAGATTGTAAACATACATTATTTTCATATAATTGCTTTTGTTTTCTGATTGGATCAATTAAACCATTTTTTTGGGAACAGGTTTCTTGCTTGGCATGAAAGTGAACGGCAAAAACACGTGGTGTACACTTCCCTTTACTAACCTTTGCGTTAATAGAGGTTGAGCGGTTCACAATTACTTGTGCCAAACTAAAAATTGTGTAGGTTTGTTATCGTGATACCAGCCGTGAGGAACAACTGTTTTGGAAAATCATTCTAGCTTATTTAACTTAATTTAACTTGTACGGGTACGGGAATCATATAAAAATCCTAACGCTAACCCCCTTCTGTACATTTTTGGGGATAAAATATTCTTAACTATTCTTCATTATAAAGGCATGGTTTTTCATGCCAGTATCTCAGTTATCTAATAGCAGGAAAGCAGCTAAAGAACGGCAGAGCTATTGTATCGAAGTTCACCGATGATTCGAAGCCATTAGCACGTGATACCTCTTTAATGACAAACAATCGCAACACGAATCACATTTATGAAAATGGTAAAGAAGTGGATATCATAGTAGGTCCATTGAGAGTAAACCCAATCACAGAATATGTGGTTAGTTAATCAAGAGTGCTTAGATGTTTCAATGTCTTTTCTCACTTGTAAAATATGAGATCTGTCACACTGTAGATGCGAAACAAGAGGGGTACATATTGCGGTATTTAATTGCAGAGAGTGAGAGGACTTTAAACTAATATAGTAAAACAATACATCAAATAATTAACAATGTGTTTACTCTCTTTATACATTGTTAATATATCGTCCATCATTTATCTATCTATTTATCTATCTATCGTTTAATTATCGACAATAAAGATGCAAAAAAGACGACAGTTTGAATCAAAAGCCACAGAAGCATTGTGTTTTCTCAAACGGCCTTAATTGAAAGACGAATTCTAAGCATGTGTTTACTCTAGCCTTGACGTTCTTTTCGTATAAGTGTATAAATGAACGAAAGGTTATCTAGTAAAGGAAAACAACAGGTAATTCGTGTATACACCCATTTAATTGCTAATTATATACAGCATTCTGACATTCCATATAAACAAACTGGAAGAAAGAAATAGTAAGGTCTCTAATGGGTATTTTTGAAAATAGACTTCCCAGGGGTCGAATGATTAATCAATGTGATTTTGACAGGTTATATTTGATACATGAATCACCGAGAGCTGCCTCAGTATGGCAATCAGCTAAAATAAGACAAGAAAGTAAGGGGTTTAATTATATATCTATACAGTGACGTAGCAACCGCCCAAACAACCCCACCAACCCAAACAACCCCACCAACCTTTTTATTGGGAGGAGGCCCAATACTTACGTTTTGCGGAAGGGGGGGGGGGGGGCATCATTTCTTGCTACGCTACTGTATATATACTATCAGCTGCTGTCTCTCAAACACAGCTCGACATGTGTATTGATGCGGGAATGTTTGTACAGACTTACCGAGTCATATTTGTGTTACATGTCCTTTTAGAAACTCTTTTGGGGATTTACAAACATATCTTTCCATTAACCCTACGTGTTATGTTATTTAATGTTGGAGATGAGCCAAAATCTGCAAAGTCATATCGGTACCAGGAAGTGAATGTCATATCGGTACGATATTACCAGGGAGTGAATGTCATATCGGTACCAGATTACCAGGGAGTGAATGTCATATCTGTACGAAATTACCAGGGAGTGAATGTCATATCGGTACCAGATTACCAGGAAGTGAATGTCATATTGGAACCAGATTACCAGGGAGTGAATGTCATATCGGTACCAGATTACCAGGGAGTGAATGTCATATTGGTACCAGATTACCAGGGAGTGATTGTCATATCGGTACCAGATTACCAGGGAGTGAATGTCATATCGGTACGAGATTACCAGGAAGTGAATGTCATATCGGTACCAGATTACCAGGAAGTGAATGTCATATCGGTGCGAGATTACCAGGGAGTGAATGTCATATCGGTACCAGATTACCAGGGAGTGAATGTCATATCGGTACGAGATTACCAGGGAGTGAATGTCATATCGGTACCAGATTACCAGGAAGTGAATGTCATATCGGTACCAGATTACAATGGAGTGAATGTCATATCGGTACCAGATTACCAGGGAGTGAATGTCATATCGGTACCAGATTACCAGGGAGTGAGATCGACAAAGAAAACTCAGTTATTCATGCTGTATACATCATAGTTTGCCATTGAGTGTGCAGCTTTGTTCTATTTGTAACTTGGAGGGTTTTTTTTTTAGATTATACCAAACTTAATAATGGCTATAGTTACGAATCTTGAAGTTTGGTATTTTATTTTATAGCCTGGAAGAAATGTGTCATGATAGTTCGATTACTTATTTATTAACATTTTTTGTTATGATTATTGGTATGCATAAACCATTTCTGTTACTTTTTCAGCTGATCTCGGCCTTCTTCCTAAGGGGTCAGGCTATAACTTTTTGCCGAGGGGGAAAAACTATTCCTCATAAAAAAAATGGTATCTCAGTAACACTGATTTATCTGTATATTGGCTAACACTCGTAAAACATGTGGATTTGACATTGATTTTTTGTAATACAATTTTAGGCAACCTGTATATTGGCTAACACTCGTAAAACATGTTGATTTGACATTGATTTTTTTGTAATACAATGCCCAATAACGATACTTCAGTACTATAATACGGCACCCCTTCACCGAAACAGATTGTTTGGAAAGACTAATGTCTGCTTAATTCATAAATGCATATTATAATGTTTCGCGTCGTGTTTAGTGTGCCTTGGGTTTCACTTCAGTAACACTATCACTACTCATCACTAAATTATACTCATGGCGTTTATTATACTTTCTATCTTTCGTACATTTTGCTTACATTTTTCATTACTGGTATATACTAATGTGGCTTTTGTTATCTTATGAACATTTTCTGACTGTAATCAAGTTATTCATTATGCTTTAAAAATTCATTATATCATGTCATCTTCTACACACTTAAATAAAGATGATATATCTATCTGGCCGTTTTTATGTCTTTGTGAGCGCGCTACGGAATGTTGCAACGGTAACATTAGCTTTGAAGTAAAACGGTCTTAGATCCACATTTTTTTTAGTACAACAGGTATTCTTCGCGTTTAGTGAATTGTTTGGAAGGTACACGCTGTAGATGAAAGCCGAGCATAGGTCGATTTCTGCAAATTAGTGTGCATAATATCTAAGCTCAATCTATTGAGTTTTTCTTTTTTGTTTTGTTTTTTATCTTAACACTTTCATCTTTATTTCTGAGCAGAGTGGACGATTGGCCTGACAGGTTGAAGAGTTCATAGTTACTTCATGCAATGAGTTGAAGAAACGAGTCGTGGAACCTTAATCCAATCAGCTGTACGCACGCCATTAAGGTACGAACTCCTTTAGTGCAGGGGTCGGCAACCGTTTACACTTAAAGAGCCAAACTGTGTCACAATTCGGAGCAAGAGATCAACAAAGAGCTAGTATAAGAAAACCCATTTGTAACTTACAGTATACAATTTAACATTATTTATATTAAACATGTTGATTAATAATATGAGAAGAAAAGAGAGCGACGTGAGTAATGAGGCATATTTAATTTCTTTCAATTGCTTTTAATTTTAATTAAAATTTTAAACATTTCGTGTATTTTAGGGATGACAAAAGAGCCATATTTTGTTCCGTACTGCGCTACATTTGGCACGCGAGCCATAACTTATATTAACCTCCTGGAATGATTTTCCTGCCTTTTTTAACTGAAAATGAGGTTATCCTGTAAAGATGACATACCCCATTTCAATTATGGCATGTTTGTGAGCAACTGTTAAAATTTTTTATGCTGGAATTAAAAAGTTGGTTGGTCGTATATGACAGTGATTTATTATTTGCACTGCTGATGATCGAATAATAAAAAAGACGATTTCTTATTCGCACGGTGGCAGGTCAGATAAGACCAAACAATTTCTTTGCTTGTACCGCGGCATGCCGGAAAAAAATATGCTTTTTGTTCACCCTGGATAGAATAAGTCTTTTTTTCATTGCTAAAGCGGACGGGTTGGGTTGGAACAGATCATTTCTGATTCACACCACGGCGGGTCCGACAACGATCAATGATGTGTTACTCGCATATTCATAAAACAAAGATCATTGCTTATTTGCCCTTCGGCGGGTCGGGTAAGACCAAATTAATTTGTGTTTTTGCACTGCGACGGGTCGGATAACATTAAATGATTTCTACTTCCCACCGCGGCGGGACGGATAATAACAATGAAGTTCATTTAAAAGTTATCGATCATGTTATGGCACTAAGTCTTTAAGGTCTAAAAATGAATATTTCTCTATGTTTTTGTCCGATTCAAAATATGAAAATAAAAAAATAAAAAAATACAACTTGGAGCGAAGCAATGTTGGAAGGAGGTAGGAGCACATTTCAGCCACACTAATACAATGACAAGTTACGGCTTAGACAAATCCCTGTCACACTGTACAGTTATAGTGGTACCTACACACGCGGAATATTTGCTCGTGCACCTTATAGGCGCCTTTAACAATTTTAACATCAGGGATTTTGCTACATGCGATTTCATTGGTTTAAGTTAGCTATGGCGTTAAAGCTGATATAGTTTACCCGTTTTAGACCGTTTTTTTTAAATTCTGTCTTCTTTCTTTCAACTATTGTTTATCCTTTGTTTTTTTATTTCCCCGTCATTGAAACATGTAGGAGTCAAGAATTCTTCTTGGCGTTTGTGATTAGTGTATGTTTTGTGGATGTAAATTGTTTCTTTCCCTGACGAAGAGCTTGTTTAGCTCGAAACGTTTGGAAACTGTTTTGTATTTGCTCCGTTATACATTTATTGTGTCATTATATATATATATATATATATATATATATATATATATATATATATATATATATATATATATATATATATATATATATATATATTATTAATGGTTCTATTGTTCATCCTGTGGAGTCATCTTCAAAACCCCTGCACATTGCAGAAGAAATTGCTCGTGGAATGAAACTCGGAAACTAGGAATATATATTGTTGCTATACATTTTCTATTTGCATAATCAGAGCGAAATTGATCAAGTGAATGTTTTGAAATTGGTAAGGTCTCTAAGAACATTTTATGTATTAAATTGATGCTTGCATTTATAGCCTTTGTGCAGTAATCATTACGAAACTTGATTCAGAAGTAGATTTTGTCACCAAATCCGATATAAATCTGTAACTTTGCTCGCGACTATAATTAGACCAAAAGATTTACTAAAAATGCGACCAGCATTAGAGAAATAAGATGGGAAGATTAAAACGTGTTTGTTCCCACCGCAAGCAAAACATATGCATTTTCAATCAAGTTTCAAGCTGGATATCACTATTTTTGGAGACAGAGATAATTTGAAGATAGCTTAAAATAGCTCTTTTTACAGATTTCATGTTGTTAGTCTTCATGATGTAGTACTTTTTGCATCCAAACCTATGAATGTATTTATAAATCTATACTATGTACAGCGTTACACGTGTTCTCTTCCTTGAAATATGGGTACAGATATTCTATTGTATGGCTAGTGCCTGTTAGTGTTAAGTATGCATAGAACGTGTAGAAAAACGAACATAATTTGAAAGAAACCGGCAGAATGATCTATGGAATGCAAGAATATATAACTGTTAATGGAATTATCACAACATTTATATGTTTCATAATTGCCATTTTAGGAAGTCAAGTCAAGGAAGGATATTATTGATACCTTTAATCTCTCTTAGATGACTAAAATAAAGTCTTTGTCAGGCTCAAATTGTATTCGATTAATTCAGAATTTGCTATTATTGAAAAGTTTTACCACATGGTGGAACTTCTAAAAACATTTCTGTTGGAACTATCATCAATACCATGCAAATATTGCTCACATTGAATCATGTTAAATGACACGATTTTATTTTCTTCAGGTATGTTGGAATTAATTTATATAGAAGTATTCTTGAATGTTTTTTCCTGTTTTGATGATCATAAATTCCACATACCAAACCAAACCATTTCCCCATTTAATGTTATCTATTTTAATTTTACAAGCTTTCTATCTAACCTACATCTCGCCCTGTGGAATGATCGTGACCAATACTTATTAAATCTCCCTTGGATGATCCAGATTAAAAAAAAAAATACACGAACTCACGAAAGTAGCTCAGAGTTTAAATATTCCCGGTTGAAAAGAAGGATGTGCATTTCTTAGAAGATACGAGAAAGAGGCGGATCCTTTGGCTGTCATATAATTTACGCTAAATTCTGTCAGATCACCGAATGCCATCAGGAATCCGTCTATTCTTGCGCAATTTGACTAGAAACGAAACGACAACAAATCGTGGAAAGCTCAATGCTGAATGCCATAATCAACGCGGTATTGTGTTTTTACATAGAGCAGTTAGTGACACAGACGAATTGCTTCGTATATAATGATTGGACTTAAGCATACAATCTAAAAATGACTCAGTAGATTACATTAGATGTAGTATGTAGATTGAAGAATGCGAATAAGTTATAGAAGCTACTTAGAAATCTAATATAGATGGTAATATGTACATACAATATAGAAACGCATAAACGTGTCTTACGCACACATATACAAACGGGTGTGTCTGCTACGCACAAATGTCTATATCAGCAGCTTTGGTAGCATCCTTTCTTGGGGATATGTGCTTGGTCGAGGGGGAATGGTGGTTGGTGCGTGCAGGTAAGGTTCGAATCTCAGTTGAGTACGAATTAAAAACTCTCTAACCTGTATAATACTATTCTTCCTATATGTGTGCATGGTCGAGAAGGTATAGGGATTGGTGCTTACAGGCAAGGCGATGGGTGCCGTAACCCGCGGATCTGGGTTCGAATCTCCGTAGAGTACGAATTAAAATTCTCTAACCTGTATGATAACATATTATTCATTCGTATTTAAAATTATGTTAATGTTATCAAGCATTCTCCTGTAGAATCCAGGGATAGCACTTTCCACTCTGTTTGGTGTATTTTTGCAACTCTTTCTCTCTCTCTCTCTCTCTCTCTCTCTCTCTCTCTCTCTCTATATATATATATATATATATATATATATATATATATATATATATACATACATACATACACACACATACATACATACATACATACATACATACATACATACATACATATACATGGAGAATATTTTCCACCGAAAGCCATGATGAGTGATAAAAGAATCCAATTCTAACAAATGAATGCGGAATCAAGAGGTTAGCAAACTGTGATTTTAATATGGACTGTTTGGTATTCAATGATTCGTGTGCCTTATCAGGAAGTTTTGAATATTGTCATTCAATTAAGGCAGCATATCCCCAAGGTTGTCTGTTGTCAGGATCTGTATTGCTTGCAGACTTAACAGAATTCACGAAGAATAATTTAATCATAAGCGGAGTAAGGGTTTTTACACATAGTCCGCAATGCGACATAATTTGCACATTGTCGACTGCAAAGACCCATGTCATTTACAGAGACAATGATAGACTATCGCAGTACATCGGATGTATGTCGCAAAAAAAATCAATAAAGACAAAGAAAAGAAATGTTTTAAAAATAATAAATAGAGTATGCATAATCAAAAGCGCGTAGACTCGATGCAGGGGTCCAGGAAGGGGTAAATAGCTGGTCATGATGATTGAGCTATCGAAGATGGTACATGTATTTTAAAGCCAAGCGTTATGAAATTTTTGAAAACTCTATACGCACAAAACAAGATCTCTTTGCACCCCACACTGGACAGTCACAGCGTTTGCAATGCACAATTGTGCTAGTAATCTTGAAATGTATTTAGAGGACACAATGGGGGAATGAAACATATCAGAATTGATAGCAACATGTATTACTGATACATTATATTTCATTCAGACGATTGGGAAACAAACTGGTGGCTCCGTCCATGGCAATACAATACAATACAATACAATACAATACAATTAAATGTTTATTCCTCTCAGGTCACGAATATGCAATGGTGTACTAAGGGTAAATGGCGCCCGGGGCGACGATGATGGCTTGGCTTCCCAAGATCTCTGGCGCCAGGGGCAACCGCCCCGTTCCCCCCCCCCCCCCGTTAGTACGCTACAGCGAATGTGACAAATGAGGAGTACAAAATAATCAAAAGCATATAAACATGCGTGTAACATAGATATCATATTTTTACAGGGGACTAATGATGTAGTTACAGTAATAGTATGTTAAATACGGTGTTCTAGATAATAGAGTTAGATGGTTGTTACAACAATATTCATCTGGTAATAAAAAGCTTTAAACATCATGATAATTTGTTTTGTTTTTATAGTTCGCATATTACTCAGGTCATTCTTGTTTTTGATTTGAGCTGTTATATAAAAAGAAGATATACGTATATAAAAAAATATGATATTTAGTACCACTATTATATAAAAAAAAGATATAAGCATATCGAGACATATGATATTACATACATGGGGATTACAAAGATTTCATTTAACATACCATTTTTGCATTTCATAAATTACTAATTATACAAGTGTAGTTCAGCCTACATACAAATATACATTCCATGTTAACTGAATTTTGACATGATAACTCTCATAAATTTACACAACTTAAAATGCTCAATACCTTTTGAATTAAACAAATCGTTAAAAAGTAATATATTTCGCCTTCTATGATATTTATTTTTTAGGTAGAGTTTTCTTTTAGTTTTGAAATAAGGACAATTGAATATATAATGAAATTCATCACCTAAATCATTTTTGTTGCATAATGTACACAGTCTTTTGTTCCTTTGAATATTTGACCAGTTGACAGTTTAAATTGGTAAACTGTGGTTTGAGGTTCTAAATTTAAAGTAAATAATGCTAAAGTTTTTGGGTAAAGAAACTAAATAATCTTCCAGCTGAAGGTTTGTTTTAAAAAGTCCATTTGTTTTTCCCTTGCTAGATAAATCTTTGTTTGTGTTCCATTGCTGAAAATATATGTCTATTTGTCTGTTCTTCATACTGTTGATGAGCCATTGTTCATCAGGTAAATATTGCAAATACCAAATGTATCCGAATCCACATTCTTCTAAAATGGGTATTATTATGTGCTTTGATATCGTTCAATATAATATTATATATGACTTTCGCGTATTTATGCTGTTTTCCCTCAATTAGTGCACACCAATATTTGCTAGCGTTCATTTTGACTCTAAGTATAAGTGTTTGTTTTCCAATTTCTCCATATAGTATGTATAACGGGGTACTCTTTTTACATTTTAAAACCCATCTTAGAAACTCTGTATGAATTTTCTCAATGATTTTGCAAGTTTCAAAGCACCAAATGTCTGACCCAAGAATAATGCTTTCTTGGCTTTTGATATTGTTTGATTTATAGCTTTTGAGAAATCTTCCTGTCTTACTCAGAACAACCCCACGATAAATGTATTCATTAACCTCTTCTAGTATAATACATTTATATGTAAAGTTAAACTTTTTCTTATCATCTTTACCGAAAATAAGCACTTTTGTTTTGTTCACATTCACTTGTAATTTCCAATCATCGCAATAATTACTAAAAGTATTGATCATAGATTGGAGATCTTCGGGGTTCTCTGCGAAAAGAAGTAAAAAATACTTTGAAATATTGAGCGATTTCATCATTTTTAGTTTGATGCCATTGCAGTGTTTTGATTCAAGATATTTTACAAGGTCATTTAGATAGATAGCAAACAATAATGGTGATAGATTTTCACCCTGGCAAACTTTTTTCATGCAGGGAAAAAACTAGAAACATTGTCGTTGATATTTATACTTGATTTGAGCGTCTTTATACATATTATGTATTACTTTAAAGAGTTTCCATGAAACACCGCTTTTTAAGACTTTTTCCACAATCCTATTCTCCATATATTATCAAAAGCTTTTTCAAAATCAGCAAATGGACAATGCAATTTGTCTTTTGACAATTTCATATATTCTATGAGATTATGTATTGCAAAGATATGGTCACTGGTAGAATAACCTGATCTAAATCCAGCCTGAGATTCATTTAAAAATGATATATCAGAATAATAATAATTTAATCTATTGTTGATGATTGAGGTAAAAAGCTTTCATAAACAGCTAAAAAATGGTGTAGGTCTATAGTTACCTGGTTACTTAGGGTCTCTTTTTATATAATGGTTTTAATTATCCAATAGTCCATTCATATGGAATAATTCATGTGTTTAATATTACATTGAAAAATAAAACATATTTCCATACAAATAGATTCAGTACATTTAAAATATTCATTACATAAGCCATCTAACCCTGGTATTTTGTTATTCTTTAGATTTGATAGCGCTTACCGAATTTCATATTCAGTAATTGGATTATCTAAAGAATATGGGATTTTAATAACCTCATTTAAATTAAGCTCATCAGTTCTGTCTATATCATCCGAGTTTAGATCTTAAAAATATTCATGCAAATCATTTATATCAGGTTATATGTCCTGATCAGTCTTATCTACAGAATTAAGGAGATTCCAAAATCATTTCGGGTTTTTAAAACTCATGTGTCTTATTTTGTTTTGCATAGTCCTTTTAAATTGGCTTCGGTAATATCGAAGTTTGGATTTATAACTTTTATATTCTCTTTTCATATGATTGAAGTTTTGTTCGTTTTTATTCAAAGAAAATATGTTTCTTGATATGTGGTACTTCTTTCAGGCTGATGTACATTCAGTTTTAAACAAGGTTGACCATTTTTGTTTTTTTCCTTTTGGGGAAGATCTTTATTGGGAAACTTTTCCCCACGCTCTCAGCAAAATGATATATAATATTTTCTGTGACTTGATTCATTTCAATTTTAGTTACTTGATTTGTTTCAGAAATGTTTTTGATCTGTGTCAAAATTTTCGAATTTATGTAATTTTAATATTATTAATTAAAAAAGTTTCTTTTCATTGTTCCATCTTCTTTATTATATCTGGCTTTCGAGTCTATATTTTTTTCTGAATGTAGTGCTTATACAAAATGTCAGAGAAGAATGAATATCTGATAATAATGGAGAGAAATCTAAAATACGAAATTCGGAGACTAAAATAGATGTATCGGGAGTAGTAATCAGATAGTCAACTGTACTTGTCTTTTTACAAGTAAGTTTTCCAATGTCTTTGTCTTCACCGACTCTTCCATTTGCTATATACATTCATTTGATTTGCAAAAATCAATCAATTTATACCCATAATTGTTCATTTACTATCCTGGTTATTTCTGTGCAAAGATACGCCATCAGTTATGAGTCGATTGGTATTATTAAGACTCTGAAATAGGCTGAACACCCCTAATCCGAGAATATGATATTCACAGATATAAACAAGTACAAAAATAAATAAATGAATAAGTAAATAAATAAATAAATAAGCATGAGAAGAAAAGATCAAGAGGCAGTCACATTATTCACACTAAATTTCGTCAGATAATAATATGTCATTAAGGGGCTACCGTAAAATGCATACGCTTGTGCACAGTATGACTGAATTCAATCAGGAAAAGCGGCAAATGAACCTTTGCAATCAATAGTGTATTGTGCGTTTATACAGCAGCACGTAATGATAAAGCAGCTTTGCTTTGTATAGTGCTTCAACTGAAACATGCGATCAGAAAGTGGGGTTTTTTGTTCCCCTATTTTTAAAAAATAAATAATATATAAACAAAAATGCGTTTATAAGGCTACAATTTAGCAACGGAAACTAGATAGAAATCTAATAGAACTCGACCCCCCCCCTTCAAAAAAAGTATAAAAGTAATGAAGCTAACTATTTAAAAAAATTTTAAATAAATGCGGGGATTCATCGCCTGAGAAGCTGCAGACTCGTTGCAGGATCCAAAGCAGGTTAATGGCTTTTGATTATGACTGAATCACTCACGATGTTACATGTATCCCAGGGTCGTCCAACATACGGCCCGCGTGCCAGAATCTGGCCGGCCAAAGGTTTCTATCTGGCGCGCCAACCTTTCATAACTCGTGCCGACTGGTGAAAAACTTTGGGGAATTTTTTTAACGGACCCGTGAGTGATAAAAAAAATTCAACGTGGCACCTCACGCGAAAAGGTTGGACACCCCTGATGTATCTTAAATGTAAGAGCTCCATATTACATTGCTTCAAGCTATTAAATGCACAAATACAAAAATTTTACGCCTCGCTGTACGTTCCATTGTGTGCAGTCACGATTCTTCACTACATACGCGAACAATAATTGTGATGAGAGTATTCCTCTGATAAAACGTTATAAACACAATCAGAATTTTCTATTAAACAAATTATTGATACACAAAACCTCACTTGGATGACTAGAAAAACAAATCATTGGTTTTATTTATAGTTGCACAGAGATTTAACACCCACAATACGATATAAGGATAGTCCGTCAGATCATCAGATTTCACCAGGGCACAGCCTTAAAACACTTCTGTTTGTGTAAAATATATTTAGCAGTTTAATCTACAACACTTTCAGTTGTTATTATATAACTGCATTTTCTGCCATGTATTTGGCAAATTCTGGGGACTACTTTCGGTTCCCAATCGATTTCGAGTGTACCTCAGGTGAAACTTTGTCTGTGTTAAGTCTTTACAACATAACAATAACAACATCAAGGCCTCCCGGAGTGACTTCCGATCAAAATTTGCAACCACAGATACAATTTCCGATTAGAAGTTCAAACACTGTAATCATATCCTTCCTGCAATCCAACAATCATCTCTGTAGACAAACAAAGCATAGGACAAGCTTTATGAGTATCCCTGCTGTTGTAAATGCTGCATTGTTGCTTCGACATTGTGTTACAATCAAATATTATACATGGTCAAGGTCATATGACATAAGAGCAGCGGATCTCTCTAAAAATGGACATGATTTTTTATTTTAAGGATGGAAATGCGTAGAAACTAAGTACAATGAATGCAAAAACATGTAAAGTATATTTGTTCAATAAACAATCATTGCGAAAGTCATCAACCCTTGTGTTTTGATTCTGTACGGGCTAGGACATCAACCCTTGTGTTGTGATTCTGATCGGGCTATGTCATCTTCGATGGCCAAGGATAGTTGATATAAGGAATTGTATTATTACAATAAACAAATTGACCATTCACCATATATAATATATTAACGTAGATACATTGATAGCAGGTAATTATAGCTTATAAATTAGTATATTTATATTTGTATGTGTGTGTGTGTGTATGTGTGTATTCACTGGTAGTTTACATTTAATATTGTTACTTCTTCTTTAAAAATAGAGAATGGAAATACGGAACATAATTCAGCTGTAAAACACGCGTCATGACAATAATCTTAGAGAAAAAGTGATGAATTAACATTATATGTAATTGTTAGACAGTATTGCATCAGCATTATATGTCATTGTTAGACAGTATTGCATCAACATAATATGTCATTGTTAGACAGTATTGCATCAACATTTTATGTCATTGTTAGACAGTATTGCATCAACATTATATGTCATTGTTAGACAGTATTGCATCAACATTATATGTCATTGTTAGACAGTATTTCATCAACATTATATGTCATTGTTAGACAGTATTACATCAACATTATATGTCATTGTTAGACAGTATTACATCAACATTATATGTCATTGCTAGACAATATTGCATCAACATTATTACATAGGTCTATTGTTTGATATAATGTATCAGTCTGGGCAGGCAACTGAAGTAGAGCATTATTTCTCAATTGAAAAGCTTCAGTTATAAAAGTATTTAACTTTCTAACAAGACATGCATTAGCACTAGATATTAAAGTGACACATTTGAACATCTTCTAAATATGAATAATAGTTAAATTAGCATAAGTTCTGTAGAAAATAGTTCTTGATGAATTTGCCAAACTAGCATTCTAATTTTGTATATGGTGTTATCAGACAACCTTTGTTTCGCAATAGCTAGCAAAGAAATGATATCATCAACACTTTGGAAAAACCAAGCTTCATAAAACCCTAGATTAGATAATAGAAACCTAACCAGTGGTGGCGCGAGGGGGATGGGACAATTGCCCCGGGGTGCCAGGCGAAGGGTGGCGCCACTAGGAGCTTATTTACTTTTTTCCATTTACAATTTTCTTCGTATTTCACCTCATTTTAGTGTAAATGGGTCTTAGATGGGTGAGGGTGGGGTGGAGGCAGGGCCGGATTAAGACCTTTAGAGGCCCTAAGCGCTGGAAATATTATGATGCCCCTGCATGTAATTACCCCCCCCCCCCCCCCCGTAATTTCTCATTTTGTTTGTGTGCCCCTGCTTTGCTGGTGCCCTAAGCACGTGCTTAGTCTGCCTATAGGGTAATCCAGCACTGGGTGGAGGTTGGCAACGGACATAAAAATTGTTCTCTGTGGCAAAGTAGGGGCACCACTAAATAACATTTCCCCTGGGCGCCTCGAACCCTCGCGCAGCCACTAGCCTAACCAAGGTACCCTAGTTATGATTCTCGAGCAAAACATTATTATCATTTAACTTCATCTTGTACGCACTCGTTAATATTCTCTTTCATCTAGCCGTTTAATCGATATTTAATTATCATATAATATATTTCAATAATGCATGACATTCTGGCAATTTCACCGTAATAAAAATGTGTACATTATCATACGCCAAGTAATTTATTATTGAACTGTAATTGTACCCTTTCAACAATGTTAGCTTTTGCAAATCCCTGCATTTCTTCTTTGTAATTTAATATAGTTACAAATTTGTCAAATAAATCCCAAAAACGTGAAATCTCAGTAAATTTATAAAGGTAATTACTTATCTTGTAAACTGCTTTCTGAGTCTGACCTGAGAGAGTTGCTTGAGCTTTTTAAAAAGAGCCACCAGATGTAGAAAAAACAATAAAGAAACAATAAAATTGTCCGCAATCTCTAACTCCTTCGCATCAAAGAAAAAGGTACAATTTTGAAGTATTCTTCCACCTTTCCTAAATATCATTACTTTTGTTTTTGAGTAATTTACGGATAATTTCCATCTATCACAGTACATATTTTAAGCGTCGTCCTTTTTGTAGACTAGTTGCTGTATCAAACAAAACTACAATATCATCAGCACACATACCTTTTTTTATCATGCCTTTTTTGTCATGCCTCAACACCATTAAGGTGGAATTCATCTTCTAGGTCATTCATATATATTGCAAAAAAATGCAGACAGACGTACACTTAATAAGCATGAATATTCTTCACTAGTGCATTCTGAGAGGTTACCTTTATCTTTATATTTGCATTCATGTCTTGAGTAACATTTAAAAGTTAGCTATGAATACCTATCTTAATAAATGTACACCATGTCTAACAGCATAATTAAAAGCCTTTGTAACGTCAATAAATCAACAATAATATAATTTCTTACCACTATTTATCGCATAAGCAATTAAACAATGCAGAATGAATATAGTATCTCTAGACCACATGTTTTTATTTCTTCTAAAACCTGAATGTGATTCATTATAAACATAAAACCCATATAACATTCAATATTCTTGTGAAACGTTTTCCAGCTGTACTCAGTAGAGTAATACATCGTAGTTTTTTCGTTAGTAATAGGTTCCTTCTTTCAAAAGAATAATATATCTTTCTGACCATGTTTTGGGAAAATTAAATGTATTTAAAATAATATTAAACAGCTTATGTAAAAAAAGGAAAATAATGTTTTTGTACTATGAATAGAAAAATTAATTTAAGGTCATATTTGGCCCACCACTATTCCCACTCTTTAAATTGTGTATTCCTGTAATAATTTCATCATGAGGAATCTCAGTATTTTAATACATCAAACATGATTTGGAACTCACCCTTGATATAGCATTCATTACAATCAATACTATCATTACACACAGAATAAAAAACAATATGAAGGGTTAGTAAACTGACGGAAATACTGAGCAAAGGATGACAATGAAATATTAGTTCTTTTAGAAGAAAATGCTTCCTTTAATAACTTGCAATGTTCTTTTACATGTCTGAATTTTGTTTCACACAATTTCTTGGTCTTCTGTTTATCATATTCCAATCCACATTTCCTTGCAGTCTTTTGTATAATTAGTTTGGGTTTTTATCATTTATATTCTACTAACATTTGATTTTTATTTTCTAAACTCATTCAATTTTGGATAAGAATTCTATTTTCTTTAATTCACAATCAAAACAATACCATTGTATATAAATATTGTTCGACCTTGGTATAATAGCATTAGGACGTTTCTGAAATATATGTGTACAATATTTGTACATTGATTTATCCAATTAGTGTTATCTTCATACGTACAATTAGGACTTAACAAATTAGTAACATGTTCTAACTGTTGTACAATATCATGTGATCTAATGGCATTTATATATTCATATGTACACATGGTCAGTAGCGGCGCGAGGGTTTGAGGCGCTCGGGAGAAATGTTCTTTAGTGGCGCCCCAACTTTGCCACAGAGAACAGTTTTTATGTCAGTTGCCAAAATCCAACCCCGCCCCCATCTAAGCCCCAGTTACAGCTGCAAAAACAACCCCCCCCAACCCCCCCCCAAAAAAAAACGCTGTCGACGTCGCCCCCCTTCGCCCTGCGCCCGGCGATAATTGCCCACCCCACCCCACCCCCGATCACCACCTCTCGCGCCGCCACTGCACATGGTATTCCAAACAAAAATATTTTAATCTCTTTGTATGCATGGTTTTCGTTAGTATTTTCCAAGTCAGAAGATGGAAAATAAAATGAAAATGAAAACGAAAGTAAGCAATGATCTGATAAAATGTTAGGATCAACAACCATAAACATAGTTACATACTTAAATAAAGATTGACTAGAAAGAACACTAGAAACCATAGAACCACTCTTTATCTGAATGTGTATTTGCCAACCATGATTATTTAATCCTATAGTAAACCAAGACAAGCACCGTCTTGAAAACTTTAATCAACAAGAATCAGCACTTAGTGACGAATGGATATCGCTTAAAATAACGCTTGGACTGAAATATATCGTTAGGAAGTTTTTTTTATTTGGCAACAAATTACATCTGACGAAGTATGCGGATTTGAGGATAATATATACCCATGAAGGATTGACAAAATAAGATGACATTGCACATCAATAAAAATTACATATTGGACCCTAATGTATGTTAAAACAATGGCGGATGTCGTATTCCAGAAAAAGTAAAGTCAAATAAGTATTTTAAAAATCCAGTGCAAATAAAAGCATGTAAACGTTACTCCAGAGGTCAGGGAACCGTTATGTTTCGTTTAAACATATTGCATTGCTACAAATGTAGACAAATGGGGTCGAGCTTTCAGTTCTCACAACTTAGAATAACCCCTTCCCCTACAGTCGATTAGAAATTTACATGGATAAATTAGGGTTTCATCACAATTATATGTAAACATGCACAATTGAGGAGAGAGAGAGAGAGAGTTGATTACATGAATGAAATCATAAATGAAGAAATTATTGATAGTCGCAGATATTTGACAAGAGTACATACACCAACAAGATTACACAAAACAATCGATAGATAGGAATGAAAGACGTTATGTCTTTCTTTATGGCAGTAACTAATTGAGTGGAGGAATAAAATTTGAATACTCCTTCATTATATAAAGCGTTTAGTATCTTTAAGATATGTCGGAACGAGTCAAATAAGCGAATATTAATATTCACAGTAAAATCAAATGACTCATATAAGAAACTATTTGTAGTCGCTGGAATATAGAGCTTATTTAGACTCTCAACTAATTTCCAATATTGTTCTCTATAGCAATTGCTAACAAATATGTAATGATATGCATTTTCTACATCTTCACCACAAGCACATAATGGATTATCTCTCAAATTGTTAGAATATAAATCATAATGTGAGTCGCTATTTTTGTTTCTAATTCTTACATGCAAACTAGATAATTTCCAGTCATCTCCTCAGCAAATAAATAGGCAGGTATGTGCGTGGTCTAAGCATATATTTTACTTCTGAAGATGGAATAGTTACTTTCACGTTTTATTGAATCAGGGAATGTATTCCGGACATGAATATAAGTGTGTAAACATGAATTTCTACTTATTTGGTGTCTAGCATTACTTCGAATAAAATTATTTCTATTTCTAAAATTATACCAGTCTGTCTCACCGACCAGTGACGGTTGGAGGTCAGCAAAAAAAGAAAAGGAGAGATGCCGTTTACATTTTTATGAAAGTAACACAGTCTATGAAACAATTTCGCCTATCTGCCAAGGTAGGCCAACCATCTTCTTCATAAATCTTACAACAAGATAAACTTCAAGTAAGACCAGTCACAATTCTCCGTGCTTCTAATTGTACGTTTTTAGTTTAAATGAGTCTTCAGTCGAACAGTCATCCCACATACCATCACCATAATCAAGTAAAGGGCTTATGTTTATAATATATATATATATATATATATATATATATATATATATATATATATATATTTATATATATATATATATATATTCTAACGTTTTTCGGCAAGATTTATATTAAAGTATTTTTTCAGGGAATTTGTCATCTTTGTGGTCGTTTGAAATATGTTATCACTATGTCTGGTCCAGCTGATTAGACTACTAAAGCTTTAGTTCAGGAATCACATGCTCGTACTTGTTTTGGTTGGATTAAAGTCAACCAACTACTGCCTTGACCAATCGTTAATCGTTTGTAAATCTGTATTCAGTACATATGCAAAAATTTTTTAGGTATCATCTGATGAATAATGCCAGTGGGCTATCATCAGCAAAGAGTATCGTTACACTCAGGAGTTTACCGTCTATATCATTATTGTGCACAATAAATAATTACGGACCTAAAACAGAACCCTGTGCTAAGCTAACCGCAACATTTTGGCTACTGGATTCAGCAGTATTTACAAAACCTGTTTGAAGTCTATTAGATTTATAGTCAGAAAACAATCAACAGGAGAGCTATCAATGCATCGCACTTTAATTTATGTAATAGACCTATATGCCAAACACTATCAAATGCTTTAGGAACATTGCAAACGACCCCACACTTGTCATCCGAATTGTCAAATGCAGTACATATACTATGGTACATATCTATGAGTTAAAATACTGTAGAAGTTTGGGAAGAAAACCGGGATGATATTTTTGAATATAACATTATTTGAGTGAAAGTGGTTGTAGAGATGTTCTTAGCTTTTCCAACGCAACTCAATAATGAAATAGGCATGTAATTTGAAGAATCACTAGCACTTGCCCTTTTATACACCGATATGACTTTTGTGGTTTTCCATAAGGCTGGAAACACATTTTAACAAAAGACATGTTGAGTAGAATACAGAGTGGTTTAACTATCGATGTGACAGTTCCTTTCAGCATATAATGACTTGTTTTATCCACATCATGCTTTGTGGGTGGACAAGGTGTTGGTTTCATCAAAAACGTCTTGTTCTCTGAATAGTATGTTAGTAACATTGTTATTAGTGTCATCAACCTTTGCTGTAGCAGTGATAAAGGATTCAAGACATGATGCTTTTTCGACATCGGAAAGTTCAACATACAACGAAACATTCACATTAGAGTTCCAGAGTATTGTAATGGAAAACCTTTTTTTGCTGTTGATAAAATGGCGCACAAATTCAATATTCTCCAAGCTACGAAAACATTTATACTTTGCCCTTTTTCTTCTGATTATTAACTTTATTGTTTACTTTTTCAATTTTTCCCAATGACTCGGAATATTACTATTAATAGCTATTTTTTTCATGCAGTTGCGCTTTCTGCTTGTTCTACATATTGTACTATCATATCAACATATGTACCTCAACAGATCATTGGCCCCTCAATATTTATGTCAATACAGTCTGTTTAGTAGTCTGTATTTAGAGTATCTTATCAGGAAATCTGGATTGTTATCAATTAATTAAGGTGGTAAATTGTCAATGTTGTCTGTCTTAGAATCTGTATCGTTACCAAACTGTTTAGAATTAAGGAAGAGCAATTTCATCGTAATCAGAGTAAGAATTTGCACGCTTACTGTGCAATGCAATGTAATTTGCAATTGTCTGCTGCAGATACCAAGATTATGTGTTGAAGCAATTATAAATCATTACATTACATCTGGTTTATATCGTCACAAAGATCAATGACAACAATGACCAGGAAATCTTCATAATAAATACCAGTGTGCATCCCATTATTTGTTACCTCGTGGATAAATTTCAACGAATATGATTGGTCAATTATCAAAATATAAAATCCAGCATTTCTGTTAAACATTATTATAGTGGAGTGTAAGAATACCAACAGAGTCGTAACTGGATTATGTGACTTACAATCGGAGTGTAAGTAAGACACATGACGACTGGCATTACACAATTGGGTAAACGAAATGGCCGAGAATCTCCGCTTCAAAAGTTGCAAGTCAAATATATATTTTTTAAATTCAAATATATGAAATTATTACATTATATATGGAAATGTGTTACAATGTGGTTTATTATCAGCGGAAATTGTCCCTCCAAGGAAAGCTATATTGTTTAAATGCTGATTTGTCAGTAGCTTGGTATGACTTTTATTTACGTAAGTGATTTAAATGCTAGAACTAGCGCTCCGTTAACAATCGTCTGTATGGTCAACATTTGCAGCTAAGAGATTCGCAACGAAGTTTGTCCAAAAGAGTTAAATTTATGAGGTAATAAATACACGATGTAATACACCCAAATAAACTAGCATCTGACTAATAGTGTGAGGTAATAAATACACGATGTAATACACCCAAATAAACTAGCATGTGACTAATAGTGTGAGGTAATAAATGCTCGAGGTAATACACCCAAATAAACTAACATGTAACTAATAGTGTGAGGTAATAAATGCTCGAGGTAATACACCCAAATAAACTAACATGTAACTAATAGTGTGAGGTAATAAATGCACGAGGTAATACACCCAAATAAACTAACATGTAACTAATAGTGTGAGGTAATAAATGCACGAGGTAATACACCCAAATAAACTAACATGTAACTAATAGTGTGAGGTAATAAATGCTCGAGGTAATACACCCAAATAAACTAGCATGTGACTAATAGTGTGAGGTAATAGATGCACGAGGTAATACACCCAAATAAACTAACATATAACTAATAGTATGCAGACCTGCTGCAGTAGTACACACAGTAGTATATAGAGTAAGCTAAATGACAGTTCATCATCACTTAATCATAGACGATTATATATGTATTACAAACACTAGTGTTAGGAAATGTTTTGAAGGCACAATAAGACTCTTGAATCTACATCCCCATCCCCCCCCCCCCCCCCCGTGCGGTACACACGATTTCAGTGTACTCTCTTGACAAAACATGGTGCACAAAATCTGACTCGATTGTGTCAGACACGTTGATACAAAACATCTTACTTAGATGATTGGATAGAAGGATGTGAATTTCTTTTTAGAAAAGAAGCGAAAATGGAATCTCGAGAGGCTGTCATATCATTTATGCTAAATTTCCTCAGATCTTTGGATGTCATCCGGGCATCTTCGTAAAAAAAAACAATCTGCTTGTGCACAATATCCCTAGTACCGTAAATTACGAGAAATCACGATCGCGCCAAATGACAACAATGATCATCAAGGTACATGTATTGTGGTTTCAGTTAAGAATAATTATATAAAGCATACGATCTAGAAGGTATATACGAAATAATATATATCCGATGAGTATACGGACTGATGAAAACAATTTTGCAATGGAAGCTAGGAAGAAACCTATGATGGAATTATGCACATATAATCTCAATACATGTCAGGAAACATAAATGTATTGAATCAGTTAATACATAAATAAAAACGCTGGCTGCTGAACTTAAGTCACAGAAATTCTGAATAATCAAAATTTTAGTACAAACACGTGCATACAAAATCTGATTCCGTGGTCAGTTGGCACTTATTTAATAAGGAATATTTAGTATGCTAAGCTTTGAGGGTCTTATCAGGAAACCTGGAACACAGATATTCAATTAAGGCGGCATAAGTTGTCTGTTGTTACGTATTTATTACTACCCAACTCAATATAATTCAGAAAGAGTACATTCTTTCATAAACAGATAAATAGGTTACGTGAATACCGTACAATGTGACGTAACTGACACGATATCAGTGCAAAGACCTAGATTTTGTTTGCAAAGGCATTGATACTCTTTGACAGTACAGATAATTTAAATCAACAAAACATCAACAAAACGATGAAGGGAATTATTCATCAAAATAAATTTGGTGGGTGCATCAATGATGTATACATATTATTTACATATGTCATCGGATTTATTATGATTAATCGTAATCACTGAATCATCGACTATGGTACACTTACTGGCGTTCTTAAATTGTTAGAAACTAATAAAGATTAGAAATCAAAGCCTTCCTATATAGATACTGCGGCTAATACATTGCTATATGTTGCTATGCAAACATCAAAATTGTACTTAGCTAGATACCACAATTCAATAAATACTGCATGATGTTCAAAAATATAATGTTGTATCACATCTTTTTTTTTTGGGGGGGGGGCATTGTGGGGGGAATGCGGGCAAAAGAAGGTTGAGAAAAGTTTGTCTATCATCAAGAACAAAAGAGAAACTTGGTTAGGTCCAATTGACAGTGTAGATTTAGAAGATTATGGTACTTTGTATATGCTACGTCATCATTTAGTGGAATTTGTGTCCCTAATTTTCCAATGCAATAATTTTCTTTTTCGAAAAACTCCATTATACCTGTATTGAAGATCTCTCTGAATGTTTGATTTTCAACATTTTGCATTATCTTGTGGTGAAAGTATGTGGTAAATAGCTGAATAACCCACTTTCATTTGGATACAACTAAACTAAACATGCAGTTTATATCGATGGGAGCCCAGAGGAATTTGATATCCAGCTTTCTTTGTCGTCATTCCATTTCCGGAATCCTATACTCTGTTCCATGCCACAGTGTGCAGACGCGGTCTTGCCGCTGTGAGTGAAATAATATGTTTTGCCAGTTTGGAAAGACTTTGTAAAATCATTCATTTCAATAGACCTTGTCAATGCTTGTTTAAAACACCTTTTGTGTTGCATTGATAACCGGTATCACAGTACAATGTTGCACTGTAAAATAATTTAGATCAGTGATTGGACTCACGCTGTTGAATGTCTTTGGCCCAGAGTATGAAATGTAGAGGCAGAATTTCTATTTATATGACAATTCCAAGAACTAAAAAGCTTTACTTTTAGCTACACGTTCCAATATTGAACGATGCGTGGTATCGATCTAAGATTGGCCAGACCTTCAACAGTTGTCGGTGTTTGGATTGAGAGTGTTTTCAAGATGGTCGAAGCGATCATACAGCAGTTGGCTACAGGCCTGGATGAGCCAGAAAAATCGAAGCCATATTCATCAAATAAAAGTAAAAGACCCACATTGAAGACTTCAGATAATGGTAATAATAGTCCCTTTGAGAATTTGACGAAGTCGAATGCTAGTGATACAAACGCACATAGTCGTAGCGGTAGCACAATTGAGAGTACAAAAAGAGCCTACACTCCTTGATGTTATGGCGGTTTTAAATCTCACGTAGAGTAGCCATGACAGGAATGAGATAGATGCCTTTTGTCAAAATAAGCAATTTGATGATCAAGGGTATACCTACGCGGTTGCAAGTTGCCAAGGTGTTGTCTATGTTATTGATCAGGATTAATAATTAGGATTAATTAATTAATTAGAGGAATACAATGAAATAGTCGCAGATATAAATAGACCCAGCAACTGCCCATTTTTTGTTCTATTGAAGGTTAATGAGCAAGTTTGGACACATCTGAAGCCGAGAACACAAACAGATGACACGAAAATGAAATGCATACATCAAATAATTGTCAAAGCAGTAATCAATGTGGCAAAGATACAGGCTGTTTGACAAAAATTGCGAATGCCAGTATTTATATTAAGAAATTGATGGATGATATTGCATTCAAATCTTTCAAATTAAGAATGACTCTAAATTCGCCATTTCATTATGTTCCGATAAATACTTGTGAAATAAATTATCGCTCCTCCGGTTCAAATTGTTAGGTAACTCCCATTGACAATTGTGTATTTCTTTACTAAGAATGCGTATTTCATGCTCACTAAACCTAACTTGTTTTTTTTTTATATATTTCCTGAACCGGTGGACTAAAATGTTTGGATTCTATATGACAATTTGAAACAGCATCTAAACATTTGATCTGAATGACATCTTAAATATCACCATTTTAACATGGACTCTTTAGGAACTGCTGTAAGACTCGTTGCTCCAAACTGCACCATGGCATCTGTGGATTTGAGACACGTATACTACTCTACTCTAGACCAATAGGTAAGGAGCAGCAAATATTTTTTGTGACATTTGGATGAAGTGGAAAATTGTTACAATATAATTTCTTACCAAATTGGATTGCTTGTGCCCCGAGATCGTTCACCAAGTTGCTCAAACAAGTATATACCACATTGAAATGCTTAGATGATACATTTTAAGTTGGAAACAAAAACGAGAATTATATTAAGTACGTGAAAGATACTGTGAAATTAGTATCCACTTTAGGACTATTGCCTCATGCCGACAAATCAGTAGATACCACAACACATCAGCAAAAACTTTTAGAAAATTTGATAGATTCTGTAAATGATAGTAACCTTGCCAGAAAGGAAAGCATATCAGACAGGAATGTGAGTCGTTATGCAATAAAACTTCAACATCAATTAGAAAAGTAGCACAGGTTACAGGACTGCTGGTCTACAATTTCTTAGCAGTAGCGTACGGACCACTTTATTACAGAAAATTAGAGAGAGAAAAGATAAGGTCACTTAAAAATTCAAATGACAAATTTGATGACACTATGAGAATTACTTCTTTGACGTGAACTCTTTGTTTGTGGATCCAGTACATTGAAACACAAAATAGGAAGATTACACATGTCACTCCAGATATTATTATTGCTATTGATGCATCTTCCATTAGTTGGGGAGCAGTGTAATTAGATAAAAATTTGGTGGTAGATGGACCATATCAGAAGCATAATAACATCAATTTCCTTGAACTGAATGCAACCTTTGTATCCTTAAAATCATTTACAAGGAAAGTTGACCAGAAACATGTCCGAATTTGTGTGACAGCACATGTGCTGCGTCTTACATGATAAAATGGGTGGTTTAAAATCATTTGAATGTAGTGAATAATCCAAAACAATTTAGTAATAGTGCATAGCAAGGGGAATTTGGATGTTAGCAGATGTACCTGGTAGAAGTAAAATGGCAGATGTTAGTTCCAGACAATTCATTGAACAAGATGACTCGAAGCTAGATACATACATATTTCGAAAATTATTAAGCTTATGGGGCCAACAAGATATGGACCTGTTTACCTCTATGTTAAATAAACAATTACACGTATATGCTTCCTGGGAACCAGACCCAGATACTTCATTTGTAAATGCTTTTTCGGCAGACTGGTCTAAGTTTTTCTCATATGCATTTCATCCTTTTAACCTTAAAGGCAAATGCCTTCAGAAGCTGAAGGGGAAATGGCGATGGCGACACCATTGTGGCTTACACAGAATTGGTATCCTATTCTGATGGAAATGCTAAAAGATGACCCAGTGATTCTTCCAAAGAGAGAAACAATACTAACCTCGCCTTTTACAAAGAAAAAAGTTAGTGTTAATAGCGAGTCAATTATCAGGCGGGCTATTAGAACCAGACAAGTTTCAAGGAAAGCTCTAGACTTCATTCTTGCATCTTTTGGAGACAGGGGACTAAGCAACAATATTCAACATTGACACATAGATGGATTCAGTACTCCGATAAGAGGAAAAGTTTCTCCTGTTAAGCTGGATATAAGTACAGTTCTAGACTTTATGACTGTACGGTTTGAGACTGCTTTAGTTTATATTAAAACATATAGAAGTTATCTTTCAGCTATAGGCGATGCAATTGATGGTGTAAAAGTGGGAAGCTCACCCCCTTGTTAGAAGGTTACTTAAAGGCATTTTTAATCTAAGGCCAAGTAGGCAAAAGTGTTGCGTTACTTGGGATGTTTCAGAAGTTGTTATTTTTCTTTAGAAGTTAGCCTATGTAAAACATCCTACCTGTAAAGAGTTGATATTAAACAGTTATATGCTTATTGCATTAGTATTAGCACGTAGAACGAAATCATTGCATTTGCTAAATATTGTTAATAGGAGGGTACAAAATCGGGTTACATATTACATTATAAAGACTTGTTAAAACAAAGTAGGCCGACTTGAAGGTTTATCCTCCAAACAGATTAAAATGTGTTGTGTATGTTTTGCGCGAATATTAGAGAAGAACATCATCGATTCTTAAAAATACACAATTATTTATCACTTATGTAAAGCAATATGGACCTGTCAAAATAGACACTATTAATAGATGGTTGCGGATTGTTATGACACCCTCATGCATTTACTGTAAACTGTATGGACCATATAATATAAAATGTGCTGCAGTGTCAGAGGCCAGAGCTAATGTTGTGCCACTGGAAAACATTTTTAGGGTAGCTGGATGGTCTAATGCTGAGACATTTGCACATTTGTTCAATAAACCTGTTGTTGATAAGCATGGCAAGTTTCAGAAAGCAGTGTTAGAACTGTCACTGTTTCATAGACATGGTACATAGCATTTGACATTTATCTATAAAAGCTTCTGTCTACATGCTGATGCATATTATGTTAGTGAATAAAATTGTATATCAAGATTCTGGGCGTGTGCACCTGCTTTAAAGTCTCATAGAATCCCGAAAGTGGTATGACGAAACATAATCACCCCACCCCCACCCCCCACCCCAAAAAGTCTTACCTTGGTTAAGGCGAAGTTTGAGTTGGATTCTGTGGAACCATATTAACACTGAAAGGGTCATATGAGCGTCCACATGGATAATATATCTCGACTCTTTCTCGGTCAATGGAGTTTACGTATTTTAAGACTGAGTTGATGCAAGTGCAGTACGCATCTCATGTTGTCCCTTCAGTGTTATGTGACTCCACAGAATCCCGCCAAACTTTGCCTTAACCAAGCTAGGACTCGTTTAAGTGGGAGTGTGGGAGGGGGAAGATTCTACATCATTATTTGATGGAATTAAAGCTCCTGATCGTTCGAATCAACCTCTTTTATTTGCACAGCATGACTCCGTATCTTCATATATAATTCAACCAAATCTGATTTCTACCGGTATACTGTTTGGATCTCATTTTTCAATAGTGTTTTAGTCTTCTTTGCCTAATGAAGTTATGATCGCCAATTTAATGAAAGCCTACTTTTGTCTTCACACAATAACACTTTTATTGCTAGTGGATTGAAACCAAAATTGATTTGCTGCTTTACATTCATGAAATATTGACGAAATTCAATTGCCAGCAGTCTACTTCATCAACTGCGAAGCTATTATTCACGATTTTATGAATGACCTGCATAGTTACTTTGCTTATTTTTGTCGGCTTTCAATTAAATTTTGAATATTGATGATGTATGTTGTGCTTTTGATAGAAGCATTCTGTTTAAACCTTTGTTGGAATTAATGCCGCTTATGGTCCAGCCTTTTCTGTACAGGTCTATCTTTTTATTCTTATTGGGGTTTAAATCCATTCCGTTTTAGAGATTTTTATTCTTGGATTGGTTACATTTTCAGCCTCACACACCAGTATTTTGTCCAATAATGGCCCATGCTTTTCTCCTCTGATCAAATGCAAAAGTTCTTTTTGTGCAATTACTTCTGTTTATAATGTGATTTCAAAATTGTTGATATCAAGCCCGGTAAAAGGGAGATTTAATGTCCAACTTACAATGTCTACCATACATCGTGTATTTTACACCATGATTTCAACTAGCTCATTGACAAGGAAACTCTAATCTAGAATAAACTACAAATAGTGGGGGATATGAATTCCTTAAATTTGCGTATTTGCTTCTCAGTCAAACCAATATTACTATCTATCTCTGTAAGACAGCCACCTTTACAAGACAACCGTGTTGAACAAGACCACCATAACACATTCCATTCCAAACAAAATGAAACCCCATATAACAGCCACCTTCGTAGTACTAAAGGTTTTAGCCAGTCCCACCGGTGGCTTTCTTAAGCAGATTTCACTCTACTTTTGACTCCATAAATACTGCCCAGTCATTGCCGTATAATACTATACCAAATAAGAGCACGGAGTTCCAGTTACAAGGGGAACCGACTGACAGATGGATGAACGCACGGACACAACGATGCACATGACCTATCTGTAAATATAAAACCCAAAACCCTTATATGAAACTATGTTGTCAAATGACAGTGACAAAACGTTTCGATGAGATGGTTGCGCGTCATTAACCCGATGAACGAAATCAGCTTACATATTGATAGAAAACCGTATTTTTGTTCATTGTTATTTCTGGTTGTACTTACGTAATAAGGCTGAGTGTAGCCACGTTGTGAGGTAATGTGGAACTTTATAGTATAATGATACATTGCTTTGATTAAAGCTTTTTTTTTATCTAAACCGCGTACTACCTGATTTGCTTTTTCATTTTGCGGCAAGCTTCAACTTATAAAATCGTTTTACAACTTACTGACAAAATGTTAGGAATAATTATCTATGCGTCACAAAATTGTCTTTAGGTAATAGATGTGTTCAATGCGTCTTTTTCTAAATATAACATATGGATAGGCATGTATGTAGGTATGTCAAAATACAGATATTATGAAATATTTTGTTTTGATGTAAGCTTCTTCTAAAAGGAAAGTTTCGCAAGCTGTTTTTTCCGTGATGTCTTTAGTATCATTATGCGTATAGCTTGTTTGGGATTTATATTTGTACGTCAAGTCAGCATTCTGTTTGCGTAGGAAATAATTTTAGGACTGCCATTTTTGCACACTTTCAGTGTGTTTTATACCACACCTTTTAACTGAGTACTTTTTACGAAATACAATCCACGCTTAGTGGAGCGATTTCTTCACAGAATTTATATGGCCTAGCTTCCTTACCTGAAAGCAATCCATATCCAATAAGAAACCAGCGTTCCGTCCATTTTAGCAGAATTGTATTGAATCTAATCATTCTCTGTATTCCCATACATTCAAACGAAGTAGCTACAATACATGCACGTGTTAAGACAAATCTCAATTATTTTCACGACTTCCCGTTATTGCAATTACCACTGGTACTATTATTTATAACCTTATATTGCTACTTTGACATTTAGGACGGCTGCTGAATAATCCGTTATATTGCTACTTTGAGATTTCGAAGGGTTACTGAATAATCCGTTATATTGCTACGTTGACATTTAGGAGAGCTGCTGAATAATCCATTATATTGCTACATTGATATTTAGGAGGGCTGCTGAATAATCCATTATATTGCTACTTTGACATCTAGGAGGGCTGCTGGATAATCCGTTATATTGCTAATTTGACATTTAGGATGGTACCTGAATAATCCGTTATATAGCTACTTTGACATTTAGGAGGGCTGCTGAAAAATCCGTTATATTGCTACTTTGACATCTAGGAGGGCTGCTGGATAATCCGTTATATTGCTACTTTGACATTTAGGAGGGCTGCTGAATAATCCGTTATATTGCTACTTTGACATCTAAAAGAGCGGCTGAATAATCCGTTCGACTTATTTTGTTAACATGCAGGCAACATATCTCATTAGAGTGATATCTTGAAATATTAAAGGGGCATTTATCTATGAAAGCTCATCTGCGTCGAAATTAAACCAACTTATTCAATGGATATACATTATGTACTTCTCCGGCAAAAAGATTGCCCCAGTCTAAGCTAAAAAATGAAAAGAAAAAAAAAGAAAGTAAGAACAATAAATTAAGACAGGGAATGACCAAGAGGTGTGATTTGTTTGCTTTATATCACTAGATGTTATGCATTATATTGGTCGGAATTTACGAGACAACTCTGCAATACTTTCCCTTAACAAAACTCCATTAAAAAGACCATGACGTCACTAGCATCACACTAAGTACTAATGTTGACCTATTTATTTATGACCCAACCTTGCTATTTATAAAGCGCCCGCTACCACAAAATGAAGGAGTTGTATAACTTAAATAACCATGACATAATGAAATGATATGTTAACCATTAAATAATGCATATTTTAGAGTAGAATAGATTACAAACATAATGATGAGCCCCATATATAAAGCCACAACGCAGGTACTGAAGTTTAATTTACAAATGTGTTTTAAAACCATACTACAGGTTAATGTAGTGCAAACTCCGCCACAATCAAGTTAACTTACCAATAAATGATGATATTATCTCGTGCTGGGCGGTAGATGCTGGCACGTTGAAACACTCTACTAAATTATGGATTAGGAATGTACAGACATGTATAATTGATGAGACCTAGCACATGTATTTGCTATCGCGGACTATCGAGATCAAGTGAGTGTCATGGCCATTTTCCCCCAGATCTTGGATTCAATAAATCACTAGTTTGCAATATTTACTCTTCAACAGCTGAACTGATGAAGTATTTTCTTACATATAAAATATAAAGAACAGCACCGTTTTGACTGAAGAAAACGATGTGGTATTTTAATTTATAAGGTGGTCATTGATGAAAAGACGTAACAAGGTTTTAGAAAATCATATTTGAAAAGGTGTTAGCGGAACAAACTGTCTATATCCAAACTAGCAAATTAATGTCACCAATTTATTTGTTACAATATTGAACATCGATGACACTTGGTATAGCGAACCATTTTAATCCTTATCACGGAGGAATTAGTATTCCATAAATTACAGCATATTAAATTTGACTGGATTCAATCATTAACTGTTTTTGCAACCCCAACAATTATAACAGCTGTCACTGCGCTATCGGGAGGTAAAACTCGAATTCTCATCAATATAGAGGCTCCGTCGTACAAGAGCAGTTAAAGTGTTCATGCATATCAGTGGCCATGATGGTCTCCACCACATTTTCGTCACCTAAACAGTGGCATATTAAGGGTCCATACATAAACAACAAGTCTTAGAAAATCCATTCATTTTCATGGTAAAACAATTAATCAGTTGCTTGCCCTTCAAAGCCAACATTTCAAAGCATTCGTTGCTGTTATGTATGGAATTACCATGTATTGAAAAATAAACATTTGTTTGGTATAATATTTTGCAAGTTGAATTCGTACATGAAATATATGGATCTAATTTTGAACGGTTACATCCATTGAAACATTCATTTTGAGACGATATGTAAAAGGTCTTACGTGCATTCAGAAGTTTGTAACTGCTTTATTTTTTCAGCAGATAATTACTGACGGATGGAAATACTAAATATTCTGCTAAACCGTTGGAAATGCGAAATATTCTGATATATGATTCATAATTACTGTAGTATTTTCAAGTAATGTTAATTACATCAGACGTCTAAGGGATTTTTCGAAGTGGGAACATGCTTATGATCACTCACTGTATACTTAACGAATAAGAAATCATGGTGAAGTACTAATTAAAAGCTTATTGAATGATGTGAATAATTTCCTGCCATCTTGCATAATTTGTCTTGACGAAAGTTGCATATGTCCAAAAACGGACGTGAACAAGAACTATTTACTGCATGACTATAAGGCATTTTGTCGTAATATATTTTGTGACATGTAATATTTGTGATATGTAATATCTGAGATATGCTCCTTTGGCTTTATCAGTACCATGCTGTGCTTTAAATCAACAAGTTGTGATCACATACTCAGCTTTTGTTCATTGACAAAAAACTGTCCAGTCTAATCAGAGCCGGATTAAGACTTTTAGAGGCCCTAAGCACTGAAAAGAGTATGCCCCCACCCCCATGTAATTCAAAATAAAAACAATACGAAACCGTAATTTCTGGGTTTTTGGGGGGTTTTTTTTGTGTGCCCCTTCTTTGCTGGTGCCCTAAGCACGTGCTTAGTCTGCCTATTGGGTAATCCAGCACTGAGTCTAATATTTTAATAGGTGTGTTATAAGTTAAGCTCCTTTCATAAAATATTCTAGTCTTCCTTCTAAGTTAGTATTATTTTGGGTCATATTTTGCACATATGTCACAAGTTAGTATTGATGATAGTAGAAAGGTATTCTAATTTTGAAAAGACACGCATTACAAGAGATAATATATTTCAGTGCAAAAACGGCTTGAAATTGCGGATACGCCATTATTGAAGGTTGGCGGTCTGGATAATTTTAAAAACCTTGTGCAATGCCTCATTTGTACACTATGAAAGACATAACAATTCTAGTACAGACCAAGAAAGAAAACTTAGAGAGAAAACACTTACCTAGATTAAAACTTAATATGGTCAACGAAAGGGCCAAATCCGCTCAACGTCCTCAAAAATGTTCCAGGAAATTATTCTTGCGTTATCTTGTTTTCCGTTATGTAACGCGCTACTTTTTGTATTACGAGCAAAGAGCTAAAACTACTTGTCGTGCGCCAACATCTTATTTCCCTCCAAGTCCATTAAGACAAATCGATCTGGGGCTTTTTTTTATTTAATCTATTAGAAACGAAAGCTTCCTTGATGAATGTGTCGAAAACAGAAGATCTTTTCGTGCAGTTAAATTACAGCCACATTTGCATTTGTGAAGCGAGCAGTACTGTACCCAAGATTATATGTCTTACCAATTTTGAAAACCATGAATGTTTCTTTGAATGTTAAAAACGGTACATTTTGGTAGATTAAAGATCGATGATAATACTTGTCCAATTTCAATACTGTAGCATCTACAGACATTGTTGGCATGTGTTTTGCATATATCAAACAAATATTAGACGCGTATGATTCACACCTGTTAAACATAAATTATTCCCATGCATATTTCACGAAATACGTAATACCTGTAAACATGTGTAATTCATAGAGACAAAAAACATTGAATTAAGATGTGACAGCTTTTACTTGGACAAACGTGACTTTTAAGTCAGACTAAAATTTCAGCCAATCAGATCGCTGAATTCTTTACTTAACTTTCAGTGAAGACTTAGGTTCTATTGGTGAAATCCAGATCAGTGCACCATTCTTAAATCATATGTGCTTGTTCGATATGTCTGGCTCAGAGGCTGACGGTAAAAGCATATAACGCTGTCGTGATCACTATAGCCACCAAATGAATCAGCTTCCATAAAACGGCAGTTAGTAAGACAATAAGTATCGATATATATTGTTTGGAGTTAAAAGGTAAGTTCGGAAATTGACGATAATGTTAAATTTCGAATTAGCGATATCACTTGTTAAATTTTGGATTTGTTTTATAATTATTACTCCACAGTAAAAGAGATAACGGTTAAAATAATTGACTACAATGCCTCCATCTTGCCTTGTCGGTGCAACTTATTTGGTATTTAGACCTAAAGTTTCATTTCATTTCACATAGCTTTGGATTTGTCTGTTGTCTCTATTGCAAGAAACCCGAACTCAATTCTTCAAATCAGCAATTTCATTCAAAAATAGGTTTATAATCTTTACGTATGTGGTGCACTGAGCGACATCAGTGATTTAAGTTTTACTCTACAGACCTTTTATTTACAAAAGTAATTGATACTGGCAGTACATCTTGTGCAAATCTATCCCTATCTATGCAAAATAATGAAACGAAAAGCATCTTTCAATCACTATAGCGAAAATTCTGCATGGCAGTAGAAAGATTCTTTTTTCGTAGATTTATCTCTTAATTATTACTAAACTAGTACGTAGAACTATGAATTATAACTATTATAAAAACCATAGCATTAAACTTTCCATAAAGCAAACATAAAGACCAATAAATAACTGACACTGTATCCAGCACAAGTTACAGCGTCATTTGTTTGATGATTCGCAATGTTATTATATCTCCGCCTCTATAGAGACGGAGGTACATAGGATTCCACGTGTTCGTTCGACAGTACATACGTCCATCGGTCCGTTCGTCCGTTCTCTAGTCCCCCAGTTTGATAGATTGCCGTGAAACTTGGGGAATATTATTGTCATCACCTGAAAATGGGCATATTGACAAAGCATTGTCTCCCCACCATATGTATGAGTTATTGCCCTTTTTTGACATTATCTGAATACAGTATATGACAGAATCTAGTGAAAGCAACTAGTTTCACAGTTTTCAAGGCTTGAATTGAAACTTGGTACATATTAACATCTGAAAATGCGCATATTGACAACGATATAGTCCACGCAGTGTTAGTTATAGTAATTGCCCTTTTTGTCCTACAGCTGAATGCATGAGTTACATAATGTCGTGAACGCAATATGTCTTACGGTGTTTGATGGATTGTTATAAAACTATAATGGTCTTCATCTGGACATGCCTATATCTGGTTGCAATATATGGCCGAAACTTGTGAACACAACTACTCTAGGATTATTTTCTTTCAGTGGGTTGCTGTGAAATGTACAAGACCTTACGGTCATCAGAAAACGTTCAATCATTGTACAGGCACACAATTTTCGGAAGAGTTACTGCACCTGTTTTTCTTAAGTTATAGCTGGATGAAATGTATGATATAATTGTGTGAACTCAACTAGTTTTGCAGTTATTGATGTATTTTCTGTCATAATTGGTACATGTTATGATTTTATCTGAAGAACAATTACTGTAATCCTATTTATGTAAGGGTTGTTGCCGTTTTTTAATTTACATGGGTGCAATATATAACCCAAACGTTTGACTGCAATTTATCTTACAGTTACCGATGGGATTCGTTGATGCTTGGTACATATCACGGTCATTGTACGAAATATGTGCATACTGAACAAAAATGTGCTTTCATGATTTCTGTGAAAGAGTTATTTCCTTATTTGATATGCAGTTGGAGGCAACTAGTCTCATTGTTATTTTGAACGGCGATTGTACTCTAAACTCAGTTTTATTATGGGTGTTGAGGTGGGATGCGGGATAGGGGATATGGGATGGGAGATATATTTACGTGAGCAAGGTGCTCACTATTCCCCTGCTTGGTACTATTGTCGTCTGCCACACAGAATTATGTATGCAATACCAGAGACCCTAATATATGAGATATCTAACATCACATGAAATGAGAGCAAGTAGACCTGATCAAGAGAGTTTAAAAAAGCACTAGGTGCATACAGTTCCTCATAAAAAGGTCCTAGATAGCTTACCCATCATATATAGTACATCCGAGATAGCCTAACCATCATAAATAGTACATTCGAGATAGCATAACCATCATAAATAGTACATCCAAGATAGCATAACCATCATAAACAGTACATCCAAGATAGCATAACCATCATAAATAGTACATCCAAGATAGCATAACCATCATAAATAGTACATCCAAGATAGCATAACCATCATAAATAGTACATCCAAGATAGCATAACCATCATAAATAGTACATCCAAGATAGCTTAACTATCATAAATAGTACATCCAAGATAGCCCAACCATCATAAATAGTACATCCAAGATAGCATAGCCATCATAAATAGTACAACCAAGATATCATAGCCATCATAAATAGTATAACCAAGATAGCTTAACCATCATAAATAGTACATCCAAGATAGCCTAACAATCATAAATAGTACATCCAAGATAGCATAGCCATCATAAATAGTACATCAGAGATAGCCTAACCATCATAAATAGTACATCCAGGATAGCTTAACCATCATAAATAGTACATTAAAGATAGCCTAACCATCATAAATAGTACATCCAAGATAGCTTAACCATCATAAATAGTACATCCGAGATAGCCTAACCATCATAAATAGCACATCCAAGATAGCCTAACCATCATAAATAGTGCATCCAAGATAGCCTAACCATCATAAATAGTACATCCGAGATAGCATAACCATTATAAACAGTACATCCAAGATAGCCTAACCATCATAAATAGTACATCCAAGATAGTATAACCATCATAAACAGAGCATCTAAGATAGCCTAACCATCATAAACAGTACATCCAAGATAGCATAACCATCATAAACAGAGCATCTAAGATAGCCTAACCATCATAAACAGTACATCCGAGATAGCCTAACCATCATAAATAGTACATCTGAGATAGCCTAACCATCATAAATAGTACATCCAAGATAGCATAACCGTCATAAACAGAGCATCTAAGATAGCCTAACCATCATAAACAGTACATCCAAGATAGCATAACCATCATAAACAGAGCATCTAAGATAGCCCAACCATCATAAATAGTACATCCAAGATAGCTTACCCATCATAAATAGTACATCCAAGATAGCCTAACCATCATAAATAGTACATCCAAGATAGCTTAACCATCATAAATAGTACATCCAAGATAGCATAACCATCATAAATAGTACATCAATGATAGCCTAACCATCATAAATAGTACATCCAAGATAGCATAACCATCATAAATAGTACATCAAAGATAGCCTAACCATCATAAATAGTACATCAATGATAGTCTAACCATCATAAATAGTACATCAATGATAGCCTAACCATCATAAATAGTACCTCAAAGATAGCCTAACGATCATACATAGTACATCAATGATAGCATAACCATCATAAATAGTACATCAATGATAGCCTAACCATCATAAATAGTACATCAATGATAGCCTAACCATCATAAATAGTACATCAAATATAGCCTAACCATCATAAATAGTACATCAATGATAGCAGAACCATCATAAATAGTACATCAATGATAGCATAACCATCATAAATAGTACATCCGAGATAGCATAACCATTATAAACAGTACATCCAAGATAGCCTAACCATCATAAATAGTACATCCAAGATAGTATAACCATCATAAACAGAGCATCTAAGATAGCCTAACCATCATAAACAGTACATCCAAGATAGCATAACCATCATAAACAGAGCATCTAAGATAGCCTAACCATCATAAACAGTACATCCGAGATAGCCTAACCATCATAAATAGTACATCCGAGATAGCCTAACCATCATAAATAGTACATCCGAGATAGCATAACCGTCATAAACAGAGCATCTAAGATAGCCTAACCATCATAAACAGTACATCCAAGATAGCATAACCGTCATAAACAGAGCATCTAAGATAGCCCAACCATCATAAATAGTACATCCAAGATAGCTTAACAATCATAAATAGTACATCCAAGATAGCCTAACCATCATAAATAGTACATCCAAGATAGCATAACCATCATAAATAGTACATCCGAGATAGCCTAACCATCATAAATAGTACATCCAAGATAGCCTAGCCATCATAAATAGTACGTCCAAGATAGCTTAACCATCATAAATAGTACATCAATGATAGCCTAACAATCATAAATAGTACATCCGAGATAGCCTAACCATCATAAATAGTACATCAATGATAGCCTAACCATCATAAATAGTACATCCAAGATAGCCTAACCATCATAAATAGTACATCAATGATAGCCTAACCATCATAAATAGTACATCAATGATAGCCTAACAATCATAAATAGTACATCAATGATAGCATAACCATCATAAATAGTACATCAATGATAGCATAACCATCATAAATAGTACATCTGAGATAGCCTAACCATCATAAATAGTACATCCGAGATAGCCTAACCATCATAAACAGTACATCCGAGATAGCATAACCATCATAAATAGTACATCCAAGATAGCATAACCATCATAAATAGTACATCCGAGATAGCATAACCATCATAAATAGTACATCAAAGATAGCCTTACCATCATAAATAGTACATCCGAGATAGCCTAACCATCATAAATAGTACATCCGAGATAGCATAACCATCATAAACAATACATTTAAGATAGCCTAACCATCATAAACAGTTCATCAATGATAGCCTAGCCATCATAAATAGTACATCCAAGATAGCATAACCATCATAAACAGAGCATCAATGATAGCCTAACCATCATAAATAGTACATCCAAGATAGCATAACCATCATAAATAGTACATCCAAGATAGCATAACCATATTAAACAGTGCATCCATGATAGCATAACCATCATAAACAGTACAACCATATATGTACATAAACAACACAAAGACATGGCATTTAAAAATTATACAAGCTACGGTCATCCGTAATAGCTATAAGAATTAATAAGAGGGATTGGTTTGGTTAAGTTTAATATTTATTGACAAATCAACTCACGAAAGGTTATATCTTGCCAAACAATATGTGTAAACTGCCTTGCCCAGGGACATGCCATGACGACCTGAAACGGCCTATACCGAACTCGCAAGCTTCTGATCGTAAGTCCAGCACTGAGGGAAAACAGTCCGTGACCGTCCGATTGTCCTTTGCAAGTTTGTTCTGCTTTAATTTGCTTGAGCGTCCAATAACCACTGAAAATAACCCTTAAATACGACTACATTATTATTTAACAAGAGAAAGATGTGTTAATGACAATAATGCGAAATCATAATCCCGAAAACAGCTTTCCTTTACATTCTGATATTTATCTTCTTTCATCTGGAGCAAAAGTACTACGGCCTCCACGTGCATTTTCATACTATGTTAGAGTGGTCAGTGGTAGCTTTTTTGAGGATGAGTTTGGTCTCTCGTGCAAGGCAGTTTTACAGGCTTTGTAGCATTTTACTTGAACTGAAAACTAGTTTTTTATATCTTGTTTGCAGCGAGGTTTCGCTTTCTGAAACAAATGCGAGTTATATTCACATATACTATGATTTTTTGTCAATGTATTTAGTTTTAAGTTTGCTTATTTAAATAAACAAGTGCAATGCTGTATTCATATCAAATCACATTTCATCAGGTATAATGACAGGAATAAACATTTATTTTATTTCGTGAAAAGTATGGAACGAGTTTAACACTCATATGCAAAAATCAAGTCTTGCTGTGCCAATTAGAATCTTTTTTTTCTTCTATATTATATTAATAAGTTCTTTTTTTCTATATTAAATTAATAAGTTTGGGTTTTTGATTGTGTAAAATACATCTCATCACATGGCTTACATATTATTTATTAATGAGCTTATGTTGGCATAAATTAATTTAGGAACAGTCATTGTTTCAGTACTTTCATTGTGTGCAATATCCCATATTTCAACAGAGTTTTTTTGTACAAATTTAAAAGCAAATAGACGATCTAGGAAAATCTCTCTCTCTCTCTCTCTCTCTCTCTCTCTCTCTCTCTCTCTCTCTCTCTCTCTACCATCGTTGTAAACATCGGGCGAAATTCAGTGAAAAAACGAGCGTAGCTAATCACGGGGACTAAAGGACTTTGACAAAAGACTTCTGCAAACATCAACAACACATCCATAAGAAAAAATATATATTCATCTTCATTGCGTTAATTTATTTATTTATTTTTTGGTACCCCAAAAGGAGCGCTCTACGTTTTCCGTGCATCTATACAGAACACACTTACTTTGAGATGCTATGTAGTAATATGTGTATATAACAATATCACCAATGGAAGAAAAATTTAATTTGCTCCAAATGTTTTTAAAAATTGTCATCAACCTTACAGAAAATCCTTGAAGTGAAAGATAGGATATTTGCTTGAAACGAGTGAATAACATATATTTCATCGAGTGGGTGAAAATACTTCAGTTTTTCACCAACTACATGAAATAAATCCGTTATTCACTCGGAGCAAGCATATATTCTTTTTATGTTATGCTCAAGAGTATTATCTAGCAATTTGTATAACACACTGAAGTATCTGATTTCTTACTGCATCCCGCCCGATAATGTCAGCAGTTTACCGTTTATGTTCTGCTCTGTTTTGTGTATATTTGCACATAAAATATCAGTAGTTACATAATGCTCCTTCCCAATTCAAGGTAAAACAGCAGATGAAAAGAAAATGAAAAAATAAAATATTTGTTCATTGCTGGATCTAAACCCTGTTCGCCTGGATGCGAAGCAGACATTTTAACCTTTACACCATGCAACCATCTTTTAAAAAGCTTGAAATTTCTTAGTTATAATGTTGTCAATGTCTATTGACGGCCAGTGAAAAAATTATATTTGTTCACTGTAGTGAAATAACACAATTATTTTACTCGGAAAATCCAGTAATTCACTGCCTAGCATAAAATAAAATAAAATCTTATAAAATCCGCTGTGATACTGATACTGTTAGCCTAAAACATGCTACTTGATACACAACCAATTCACAATTGACTTGAGAGTTGGCACAATATAAGTGTACAGCATGTATCTGAGAAAACAAAATTACGATCAAAAACAGTTACTTAAACACAAAGCTAGTTATGTTTTAAAAACATCCATATCACTGAGTGTAATCAATCAATAACACTTTTTGTCCAGAATTGACATGAGAAGTAATGATCAACAAAGGACACGCTCGCAATATTATTAGTTTCAAATTGGTTTCGGGTTGGGGGAATGTCACTTTAGTAGATTTTGAAACATTATCTACCATTGCCCCTAAAAACAAACATATGATGTGACATTTACATTGGTAATGTATGATAAGAAGAATATTGACATCAAGTCCCTTGTCGATAACAATTCCAATTCAAAAATGAGCTAACAACATAGCAAATACATGAATATTTCGCGATACAATTATCGTCACAAAAAATCTAAATGTTGTGCATTGTCACTGCATTTTTAAAAGCGCTGCAGAGACAAAACGTACCTTATATTGAATGTTAATTATTTATTATGCCATTTCAAATTGTACTTCATAGAGTCTTGAATAAGTGATGGACGTGCGGTAGACCTAACTGGTTCTGTGCGGCAACTGCTTCAGACCATACAGTAGTGTCTACATGCACATGTATGTCAATCGCTTTCTATGATTGGAATTTTTTTACCAACACAATTCAAAATGAATTAACAACAGTTTCACAATATTGCGTACCACTGTAATTAATGCTCTTAGAGAGATATATTTGTCCAAAATACCAGTCTGATACAAATATTGTATAAACCAAGCTGGATTGTCTGTGTCGTCATACAACATATAGTCTGCAAATAAACACCTCCTGGAAATATTTCAACCGTGAACGCGTTCCTTAATTTCTAAAGAATATGTGTGTCTGATAAAGTAAAACTGCATTTAATTTCATACTTTATTCATTTTTTGTGGCATAATAATTGTAAAATGAAAATAACAAACCTTGTAAACTGTTACTGCGATAAAAGCGTCACTGTTGCCATGTACTGTATGATGTTTTGAGAATATGCGGCTGATCCGGTATCAAAATAATTTATAACGACACAAATTCGGTTTTATATACATTTCTTGCATATTTTTTAAATATATTTTGTTTCCTCTAGGAGCTGTAAATTACATGCAATCGACAATTTCAAGTACTGATTTTATATATTGGATTCAACATCGCACAAATACCCGTTGATCAGTAATATCTGCCATAGAACCCAACAATTTTCTTTAAATTTAATGTATCCCGCATGAGTGAAACAACATACAATTTTCAGAAATTACAACTTATCTAATAAGGAAAACGTTTTGAAAGTTTCTCGTTGTTTCATGACTGCGGGAATAGTTTAATTTGCATAAATACATTGTATTCAGATGAATTTTTCACATTTTCCGCATTCTACATCTCACGCGCGGCTGCCGAAGACGTCTTCGCACGCGATAAATATGAAAAATAAAACGAATTTTTAAAGGCAAAGGTATGTCTATACAAAATATAAAAAAACAGCTTTTAAAAAAAAGAAAATAAATTTTGGACATTTTCTGAGGCCATTACAGAGATTAGAGTCCCTAGTCCTTTTTGTAAATGAAATTTACCTGTTTTATGCATTCCAGATTTTTAAATGAAATGTACCTGTTTTATGCATTCCAGATTTGTAAATGAAATGTAGCTGTTTTATGCAATCCAGATTTGTAAATGAAATGTACATGTTTTATGCATTCCAGATCTCAAAACGGAATGCAAATATTCCACCAAATACGAAGTTATAGGCACAAAAACATGTACGTTAGTCATCCTACATGGCAGATAAAGTTATCCCACAATGCATTCTTTCAGTAATATCATATGCACCTACTGACTCATAGCAAATGTTCTGAATTTATTTGAAAAACAATTTTTGAAGAACTTGAAACCTTTGAACCTATTGTTTTATTGTTGGCATCACCTCGATAAATTTCTCAAAATGGACCACTCTGAATAAGCTGACCAAAACTCATAACTCATAAACTGCATTGGAAAACTGTTTGAAAGTATTATATACAGTCTAACTCTACAGTGTTTTAATTGAGATTTACCATACTGTACGTCTAGCATGAGAACGAAATGTAAATACTTGTGTGATGTTCTGTGTTCCATCGAAGGCATTCGACAGAGTGTGGCAATGAAGACGAAATGTAAATACTTGTGTGATGTTCTGTGTTCTATCGAAGGCATTCGACAGAGTGTGGCAATGAAGACGAAATGTAAATACTTCTGTGATGTTCTGTGTCCTATCGAAGGCATTCGACAGAGTATGCCAATGAAGACGAAATGTAAATACTTGTGTGATGTTCTGTGTTCTATCGAAGGCATTCAACAGAGTGTGACAATGAAGACGAAATGTAAATACTTGTGTGATGTTCTGTGTCCTATCGAAGGCATTCGACAGAGTGTGGCAATGAAGACGAAATGTAAATACTTGTGTGATGTTCTGTGTCCTATCGAAGGCATTCGAGAGTGTGGCAATGAAGACGAAGTGTAAATACTTGTGTGATGTTCTGTGTCCTATCGAAGGCATTCGACAGAGTGTGGCAATGAAGACGAAATGTAAATACTTGTGTGATGTTCTGTGTCCTATCGAAGGCATTCGACAGAGTGTGGCAATGAAGACTTGTTTTAAAAGTTAGGGAGCATAGAATAAATAATGATCTACTTGTCTAGTTTGAATGTTATCTTTTCCATCGTGAGCAAACAGTTGTTATTAAAGATTGATTATCAAGTGTTAGGGAAATAAATGCGGGAGTACCCATTGGTTCAGTATTAGGCCATTTAATATTCTTGGTTCACATACATTATATTGCTTAATCAATGAATTCCCTTACGCGTTTTTTTTTTTTTTTTCTTTTTCTTGCAGGCGACTCATCATTATATTATTAATGCCCTAACAATACGGAAATTGAGCAAGTTATTAGCCATGATCTGGAACACTTAACAGATTGGTCAAAACAGTGGCTTACGGCATTGAATGCTACGAAAACGGAAGTGATGTTGTTCTCAGAAAGGTAAAATATACAGGTACTTGAACAATGTTTACATGGCAAAAGCCTACACTTTGTTAATTCTCGCAGACACCTTGCTTTGAAATATAAAAAAGATTTTAATTGGGACGAACATATTGAAGATACAGCAAAAATAGGAAATCAAAAATTTGCATTGTTGAGAGCATTGTTGTTTAAGCTTTCCAAAATTTTACCTGACTTATGTTATATTCTTATTGGAATATGCCAGAGTAGTTTGGGATGGTTGAAGTGAGTAGGATTTGATTAAAATAGAAAGAGGACAACTTGAAGTTTCCTGCATTATCAATGATTTACCTTGTTATGCAAGTAAAGAATGTTTATATTAAGAAACAGGAAAATATTCGTTTGAGTGAAAGAAGAACCTGTCAAAAACTAGAAACTTTCTGTAGGATTATCAACGGTGTTGCGATACTATTGTGACAAGGATAGTTTCTCCCTTATCTAAGCGGGCTAAGCTGATATCCATTGAGTAATAGGTCTGACATTGTTTCAGTTTCATGCAAGTATACTCCTTATAGAAAATCATTTATACCATCCAGTGTCAATTTGTGCAATAATCTTTCAGCGAATATACGTCGGATTATGTCGTCAGGGGAGTTCAAACAATCCCTGCTTTCAGAATCTAATACTTTCAAAAACGTTTGGCATGGTGATAGAAAATTATTGATTATACACGCAAAGCTGAGGAATAATTGCATCTCCCGACGGCAGCATCGCTACAGAATAGGCTCCAGTGACACTCCCGTCTGTGTATGCGGAGATGGCGTCGAAACTAATGCTCATTATTCCTTTTCTTGCGGCAGGTATCTTAATCAAAGACGGATTTTATTACTTGAACCAAATTAATTTAAACGTGGATTTAATATTAAAAGGAAATCCCAAAGAGCGAAATCAAATTATATATTTGGCAGTACAAACATATTATACAACGACGAAACGGTTCTACCCCAACAATGCTTGAATCTTTTTCTATATCTTTCATACTTGATCTAGATTCTTCTCGTTTCTGCCATTTTTTTTTTGGTTCTCTCGCATTATCTCCTTTCAATATCGCCATTATAATATTTATTTATGAAAATAATTTTGTACATTCTATCTTTTTTTAAAATTTTTAACAAATTTATTTATTTATTTATTTTTGTATACGGAAAGTATTCTTGGCATCAAAAGACGATAGTAAATTGTTATAATTTTTTAGTCGATCCCAACTGCATTGTTTGCAATAAAGATATGGTTAAGCCAATGGCATCAGTGCACGGGAGAGAGGGATGGGGGTGGGGGTGAAGGTCTAATCACAATAAATTAGTCCTGCCCATATTATACACCAAAGATTCAACTACCGTCATTGATAAATCAATATAACGAAAGCAATTAGTGGAAATGTACAACAAGGGTAATTTGAAATAAATATTAACGAATGTAAATTAAACGATGGGGAAATAATAACTATACAGACAGACAGATACATAACTATAAATATTGTGCAAATCATGAAAATGACCTCTGATTCCTATATACAGTTGATAACGTATGATAAAGAAAGTAAAAGTGGGTGTAGGATTTCTCAGATGCTTTAATTGCCAAAAAGTTGCTGCCCGATAATGAGAAATTATGTTTGTAAATATGGCATCAGTCAATATTGGTCCAGGCTATTATATGAAGAGAAATTATTTTATTTGATAAGTTTTATTTTAACCCTGTGCAAATACATAACACATTCTTATATATGTTACCGCTGATTTTCGTGCCAAGCAGACTCCCTGCTCTGACGTCACACGTTTTCGGTTTCGGAGCTGTTACGGAACATATGCTTACAGAGCGGGACTGTTATTTCCGCCCGATTCGTGAGGAAAATATGCAGGGTTTCGATGATCGAGATTTTTTTTTTATTTCATACTATACCTTGAAATATTTGAAACGCTACACAGCCAGTATAAAAAAATAAAACCTGACAAACCGTTTAATTGTGCATCCAAGCCAACAGCGTTAAAATTTGTCTATCCAAATGTTTTCTTTTTTTCACCCGTCGCAGGAAAACTAAGCAATCATTTCTATGACTTGTCAAAGGAGGTCATTGTTACCCAGACTGACGAATAAAAGAAGAGAAGAATAATAATTTGTCTAAATAAACATGATATTCCAGTTAGGCACTGAATTTGTACAGGATCAGTCTGAATACACATCAATTGTCCGTGCTTATTTGATACTTCATAGTTATTTAAAACATCACTTCCTTACACGAACTCAAAGTCCAAAGCGTGATATAGAAAATGACATTTTAATATCTGCGCTTGATGTTACAAATTTGATTGTATGTCACACTAAGTTACACCACGCTGATTCAGGATACAAAGAGCAATGAAGCGATCTCCTACAGTGTGTTGCACATTTTTATGTCGATACCTCGATTCTGAGACAGTAATCACTACCATGTTTCTAACATGTATTTGACATAAAATGTGTTTAAAATTTCTTTATTTCATTTTACTCAAAACCACTACATGGCACATGCTACAAATACTATGTGTCAGGAAGGGTAGTAATAGATTTATTAAATGAATAATATCGAAATATTCCAATTAGCATATACAATAGCAATTCAACTTAATTCCATGTGGTACACATTAGGATACAAAATAGCAAGTCAACTTAATTCCATGTGGTACACATTAGGATACAAAATAGCAAGTCAACTTAAGTCCATGTGGTACACATTAGGATACAAAATATCAATTCAACTTAATTCCATGTGGTACATATTAGCGTAAAAATAGCAATTCAACTTAATTCCATGTAGTACATTATTAGCATAAAAAAGCAATTCCATATAATTCCATGTGGTATATATTAGCATAAAAAATAGCGATTCAACTTAATTCCATGTATTACATATATTAGCATAAAAAATAGCAATTTAATATAATTCCATGTGGGTCATATTAGCATACAAAATAGCAATTCAACTTAATTCCATGTAGTACATATTTTCACAGAAAGATACTGAATAGCCCACAAATAACTGAGTTTTGGTTTCATAAATAAATAGTATGCCTTTGTGATATAAAATATGAGTGGAAGTAACCTCTGATATATATATGGGCAATCAATATATATAACAGACTAATTCACATATCCATTCTATATGTACTCTGAATGTACCATTTGCCTCTGAAAGCTCATATTTTTTACCCACAAATTCTTTTATTGGAATGATATTTAGAGTTATCGTTGAAAGATCCTGTTTCAATCAAGTGGCCATATATATTGTCGGTTGTACCTCGTGTAAGCTGGGAGACGCCGGCACGCATACAAGTTTGAACTCAATAGGCAATCAGGATGCAGAGGCAGTAATAATTGATCAGAACTTGCATCTTAACTTGACATCATCGACTGTTTTGGAAGAGCAAGATTCTTAGCCAATTTTCATCAGATTTCGGAATCAACAAATCACTATCTGTGTAATAACTACTTAACAGCCGCTAAATCGATGCACATTTTTCGTGGATCGAATTGATGCAGCCACGTTTGTACCAGAACATTCAAGATGTGAGTTTCATTTGCAGTGTGAACGATGTCGAAATAACGAAATGAGGTTCTAGTGGGATATGGGTTACAAGTTTATTTGAAACGTAATATAGTATGCAGATTCAAAAGTTAAGAGTTAAACATTGCGAAATTACAAATTAAGTTTACTTATTTATTTTCATGATACTGAGTCAGACATAGCAGACAACTTTGGTTCTTATTCCATAAGGAACCAAAGTTGCAGCAATGATAGCAGATTTGAATTGTTATTGGATTACATCTGTTCTTAGTGTTATGAACGCGTATAGGCCGGGGAGTAGTTCTCGACGTTTTTTTTTGTAAATTTATATTCTCTATTTCTTACAAAGTACCCCATCCAACCAGTCTTTACGACTCATGACACAAAATATGACAATTATCGCTACACACAGTATTGAAATAAAAAACCGGTATCGATTGAAACGCTCTTGAAGGGGGAGGAGGGGGGGGGGGGGCATCTATTGTTTACTTTCACGGCACGTCTAAGGACCGGAGAGAAAGCGATTCATGCAATCGTCTCAAAATGCCGTACAAGATGATAGCTGCACACATTTCATATTGATTTTATACTCCTTACTTCATAACACACAGTTAATTGACATCACTAATAATTTGTAATTTATAAAATTAGGAAATTGGTATATGCTGACTCCATACGTTCCTCGTAGACTGCTTCGTGTGGCGATCATGCAAATTGTGATTATGACATAACAGCCAGAATTAACCTTTACTATTATCGTAAATAACGAGTTGACCTTGGATCACGCGACCTTGTATAAAATAGTACAAGGGGAGAGGTATACTTGCGGTTGTTTTCTAGAACTTTCTGCTCTAAGATATATTTCGTAATTACGATAAAGACACGCGTTTCATAAACAAGAAAGGTATATTAGTGGGAAATGTGGTGAAAATTGTGGGAATAATTGGTTTTATCATCTAGACCCGTTCATTGTATGGCAGCGAAGAATCTAGTCTATCAACTCACCGGTCAACACCTGTTTAGCACCTTGGTCTTTTAACGTCCTGTGATTTGTCCTCCGGGTAACTTGATAAAAAGCTATGAACTTAAGTTAAAATTTCAATATTTGTTTCAAACAAATGATTTTCTCATTCAAACTTGTAGTGTTAACTTTACGTCGGCGGTCGGATTAAAATGCGATGACATCACCAATGTAGCGCGTCTCATTTCACGTGCACAGCGCGTTCACTGCTAACTACTGCTCGTCGAGAATTTCTCCTCAGCTGTCCACATTGATCCAGTGCTTCTGCACATAATGGAGAATTATATATCATGTTTATCTCAAGCCGATCGAAGAGGCTTCAACGCACAATTGCAGATCAAAGTGCTCAATCTAATCAATACCTAGGCGAGAATTTGTCCTGGATTCACCCCTTGATACCTATTAAACTAACTATTACGCAGCCTCAGCAGACAAAAAAGCAGCAACAAGCAAAACCGAGCTGTCGCTTTATGCAGTTGAAAAGCTTCTTCTAACTTGCAATTTTCCACGACGCAAATCCTATTTAAATGTGTCTGGAGACCGATGTGAACAAGACCTGCATGTTGTATGAAGCAAGGGAATACTGTTGTATTTTAGAAATACATGGGCAATCAATACGTGTGGATCGGTTAATGTCACACGCTGCAAGGTTCTAATCAAACCTTAAGCATGAGTAAAACGAGAGTCCATCGTGTAAAAGATTCCCTATGACGTTTGTGAGATAGACTCTCTTGGTGAATTCATTTAGTCTTTTGGTCGACAAATATGGAATTTCATGCAATTTTGAAACGAGAAGCAATGTATTGATAATTTAAAAGCAAAACAAAACGAACATACAAATGAATTAGCTCAACTTTTTTAGGTGACCTATACGAAGTAGAGGAGAGCTTTCGTTCAACCTATGGTGTGGGCACGTATAAAAGTATATACATATGAACTAACTATCCCATGGGAACGGGGCTAAAAGGTCTAACGTTGTATATACAATGTACATTAGTTGTACATACAATGTACATTAGTTGTACATTATTGGTTAAGTTTTTGCGTTTAGCTCAGGTTTCTTGCACACTGTATAAATACTCTTATACCTGGAATCATGAAACTTAGTGAGAGGATGTACCTTGATGACTACCACATTCTCATTTCAAAAGCGGTCACTGTAACCCATATTTCCCATTTCACTGACTTTGGCTAAAATTTGTGCTTTAAGTTTATTTATCAAGCTCTGTTAAGGTTAGACTCATCAAACTAGATGACTGTATGCATCTCTATTAGTACGACACGTTTTTAAAGGATTGTTTTAAGAGTCTGCATGTAACTCATTAACTCATTTTTCACCCTACAATTATACTGGTATACTTAGAATCATGAAACTTGGTCGAGGGGTGCATCTTCAAGAGTACTACACCCTCATTACAATAGCTAGCCACCGTGGCTCGCATTTCATGCTTCACTGACATGGGTTCAAACTGTGCTGTTCATGCCAGAATCATCAAACGAGATGACTGTATCTATCTCTATTAGTACCCGACCCTTAAAACAAAAGAAGTCCGCTGTGAACTACATTTCACGTTTCTTAAATTCTTGCATTTAGCTTATGATCACATATTTCGTTTTTACCTCTTGTATAATGATTGTTATACCTGGAAACATAACACTTTGTGACAAGATGCATCTCGACGAGCATAGTATCTTCATTTTAAAAGTATGTCAACGTGACCCATAGTTAATGTTTCACTTACTTGTATTCAATTTGGTGTTTTTACTGTTCATTAAGCTAGATGTTAGTATACATCTCTCATAGTACCACACCCATACAGAAAGATCACTATGACCTACACTTCACATTTTACTGGCATAGATTAAGTTTTTGCATTAAGCTCATTACATATTTTTTGTGTGTGCTATGTACATATTATTCTACCCAGAATCATAGAACGTGGTGAGGGGATGCATCTTAATGAGCACTTCTCCCTCATATCAGTAGGTGTAGGTCATTATGACTCATATTTTACGCTTTACTGACTTGTGTTCATGTTTTACTTGATGTTCATTTCTCAGGCTCTGTTTATGCTAGAATTGTGATTTTGTTGAAACTTTGCGCTTATAACTTCTTCCTAAAAAACGTTGAAAAGAAATTTTTACTATTTTATTTCATTTGTTATATTTACCAGGCTAAACACTTATATACAGTCCATCCTTGATCCCCAAAATATCCACGACACGACAAATGTTAAATATACAATATACACAAAGCAGGGACTCTTCCAGAATCCATATGATGCTGGCTATTTACAAGACAACTGTGAGCAGATGTTCTTTCACCTGCGAACTTCGTTGGAATGATAAACACCAAGAATACATTGTATAATTCATTGATGGAAGAGCTTAGGATCTAAATCACGTAGATAAAAACGGATGAAAGTAGAATCCGTATTCCAATCTGTCGCTTCCAGATGTTTGTTGATTATTGGCTAACTGTTGAATTGTCACACTTGATCAGCACAATTTGCCCTTGAAACTGATGTTCAAAACATATTTCATAGTCATGTAAACTGCCTCAGTTTCCGAATACTGTGAATATATTAATTTTCATCAGTATCAATTTTCGTGGTTTTACGAAAAATGATATTTTCTTATATACCTGAATTCGTCGATTTGAGTAGTTATATTGTTTCCTGTGAAGAATTACCGTTGGATCTTAAAATTCGTGGTTTGTAGCAACCACAAAATACTCGAAAACTAGTACCCCATGAAAAATTGAGAATTCACAGTAGGTTATGTGTTGTTACTATTGATTGTTTGACCAAGACCTCTGAAAGAATTTTTTATTCCCCATGTACACCCCACACATCCCTAACATGTCTTTTAAGCATCTGGCGTTATGGTAACTGATGTTAGCGATTGTTGTTGAGATCTGTCCATCATAACGTTGGCAAGATCTAACCACCATTGTCTATAAGATTTGAGATGTTGTGTAATGGTGATACTTGTTTCTAACTTCTGAGAATATGGTTTAATAAACTAAGCAGGTGTGACTCAATTGATCGCATCATATAGCCAAATTTTGCGAATCAGTTCGATGCTTATTTGTTATTATGCCCAGTAAAAGAAGAAATTCATGAGCAATAGCATGCTAATCTAACAGATTCTTTACTTCTAGAAACAGCTTGTCTCTGCTGTCTGGAGTTGGGGTCATTGTACCTGTTCTCAGATTGAACCGACTATCCAGGTATGTTATGGACTGAGTAGGAACCATAACAGACTTGTCTTTCTTTATAACATGCACTAGTGAAACTATTAGATCTAGGCACTTGTCTAGATTCTGAGGTAACAATGTTTTTGACAGATTTGATGCTAGCCAATCGTCTAGATAAGACATTATTCTGGTGTTTTATACTTTATAGAAGATGCAACAATCGACACCAAGTTGTTGAACATTCTTGGAGCTGTTGTGGGTCTGAAGCATAGGACTTTGCATTGAGAACACTGACCTTTGATGCAAAACCTCAGATAGTGACTGTGTATTGAAAAACAAAACTGGAATATAAAGATACGAGTCGCTTAGATAGCGATAAATTGCTCAGTCGTTTGGTTTCAACAAGTTCATAACCTTAATTCACGTTTTCATGTGAATTTTTCAGAAAATATATATTTAGGACTTTCATAATTTTTATTAATCTCATTTTCCCCAATTATTATTATTATTATTATTTTGTTCTTTTTTTGGGGGGGGGGTGGGAGGTGGGGGTGGTTGTGACTAGGAAAATATGCTGTATGAACATATACAGCAGGTACAGGCTTTTTAGCATACTTTCCAAGAAATTCGTTTACATCCTCTAATATATATATATATATATATATATATATATATATATATATATATATATATATATATATATATATAGATACATGTATGTATGTGTGTATATATATATATATATATATATATATATATATATATATATATATATACATACATACATACATACATACATACATACTGATACACGAATCACTTTTAGTGTAGTTTCTTAAATTCTAAATTGTATCCTTATTATATTATTGAAAGAACCCATTGATCGTTGGTGGCAATTTGTATTTGCAGTTCTGGAGATAAAACTCTGAAACCACCCCATCCTCCATCCACCCAACAGGTACCTGCTTATGCAACTACAATACCTTACCTCCGAGTCATTTGTATTGTTTCTTTGGAATCCGAAAGGATCAACTGGAACTGCCTTTTCTATCCGACTTACTCTTGTCAGTGCATGTCCTTGATCTCTGATCACCAGAGCTTAAAGTCCCAGAATACTTCCTTGAGAAAGACTAGTAGTCATTATAACGAAACCGTATGGCTCCCCTCTTATCCCCTGTGTCTCTATTGTAAGTGTTTGAACTGTACTTTATTTTCTAACCAAAGCCTGATTTATTTTCACTAAATTCGGTAGAAGATCTTCCAGCTGGTCTTTTTGAGGTAATGTTCAATACGTCTCCCAAAGACTTTCATATGATAAGGGTAATTAGAACATTTTGTTCTGCGTGTCTTTCAATTCACTTTGGCCAGTGTCCAACATTACTGCATTCCTTCAAAGTTGTGGTGATATGCTCCCACCTGGTCCAAAGACTTAGTTGACATGTAATACAAATCCCGCACTAGCTGGACTGTACAATCAATATTTACTGCTGGATCTCTGAGTTTATTAAACGAAATTTGCCAAGGTTTATTGCATGTAAACCACAGAAACAATTCCAATCGTATAGGCCACTTGACCTTGGTACGCTTCACTTCTAATGGATTTAGTGCTTGTGTTTATAGCTAGCACTCTTTGTACCAAGCTTTAATCGCTTTATATCCGAATTGCTTACAAATCATGGGTTTCGAAATGTCGTCAAGACTAGAAACTCGTAGGTATTCTGAGCTCTTCACGTGTACAGGAAAAAACGATTTTTATTCTCCCTTATAGACAATAATTTTTTCTTCTTGATTTTCACATCTCAGTCATTTTGCTAAAAATCGCAATCTGTGAAGGGTTTCATATGTACCTAAAGTATTTGAATCATTGTTCTTATCATCCTCTTCGAGCACTTCAGGCAACACATTTTGAGCTTCTTCACTCGTTGTTACAAATATTGCCTGAAACGATTAATCTTCTTATTTCTGCCTTTTCTTGTCTTAGCATCTATTCTAGAATGAACACTAACTAGCCGTCTTCGTATGACAAAAAAACTAAACAATTCCTTTCTTGCTGTTCAGACTGAAGGGAAAGCGCGTATCAAATGTGGTGAAGCAAACTAAGAATACCATCAATCACATTGCTTTCCAGCAGTATTAGAGGCTTACGCCATCTCGAAGAGCCGTTTCCCTCTGAACTATGTCCGTGATACTGCGTGGCTACACTATCAGTTTTCTCTTGTTTGCTATGCTGGTTCTTCAAAAGAGACACAGTTTCATCAATTTCTCCTCAACTTTCTTCACTGAAGTAGTGATACGATTTTCCAAATCTTCTTTCGTCTTATTAGCTGTAATCTTGGAAGCACGTGTCTTTGACCTCGTGGTGGCGTTGGAAGACGCCATGTTATACTTCTCAGCAGCTCTTTCTTCTGCCGTGACCGCTTGCTTGGCCGCTTTCTTACACAGGCAAAAATATCTCCCTAAAGTAACTTCAAAACACGAAGCAAATATCCTCAAACCGTATAAACCAAAGCAATAAATTCGTTCGATCGGCACATGCACGGGTAATTCCCGTTACAGAAGTACCTCATTCTCGTACGTATAAGCCAGCACCATTATATCCAATTCACGAATGCTCAGTATATTTAAAATAGAGATTCGAAAGATTTTAAAATATTTCGGAAATTATTTGGATGGAGCTTTTAGGGTTTATATCCCCAATTTATTAAAAAAATGTAAAACAAATAATGTTTGAAATGTAAATCGCGACAAGTAAACGGTGAAAATGGATTATGTTGCAGAAACCATCCCAAGCTGTAGATTCGTGACAAATAATACATTCGCTTTTTTTTCTTCACAAATCCACTGCTTGTCGTCATTGCACCATGACATCCATTTTATTACGTTATCGATCAAGGAAAATGCACATCAACCAGATTGCATCTTAAGTTTTTACGCAAAGAAGAAAAATTTCTTGATAAATGGATATTATTTCTTGGCATACATCTTGTGTGTTCAACAGGAACATCACATACTTACAGCTATTTAAGTTACATGAGTAGACATATACCTGAATTATAAAATGCATGGTGAACACAGCTAGCTAAAAGTGTTTCACCCATCCAAGCTGATTCTTTTTCATCTGGTGTTTCTGCCTTAATATCTCTCTCTGTTCCAGCCGTTTGGGAAACAATACTAGCAAGTAATGGATCTTTTTTGAATGCTATAAATGTGCTTGACTAGGTAACTTACTTTAAAACGGTTTAAAAGCAGCGGGACACGGCTTTTAACTTGCAAGGGAATATAAATTAATAATTAATTTATAAAGGAAAACTATTTATCTGTTTAGATTATAACACGAGGACAAGAGGGTTGGGGCGTTAAAGACGTTATATTTAATATTTAAATTTAAACAAAAACAGTACAATAGGTAGTTAATGCAAAAAAATATTTGGCTGGATATACCTCAATGCCCCCAACGATTTCAGTTTTACAGTCATACAAGGCACATCTACCATTGTGTACATTTTTAGCCATTAATTTAGTGTGATGCAAGATCTGAAAGTGTACATACTATTGTTTATTTTATATCTGATATTTACACAGAAATGTAATGAATTCGTATTAATGTATCTGGAGGGTGACACTTATATTACCTTAGTTTCGAAGGTCGAAATTTCGAGATTATGTTTTCTTAACGGCTATAATTAGTACCATTAAATGGATACTGTTCACTGTTCTAAACCTTGGTGAATTTTTACAGCTTGATCACATAATTTATAGCTTAATAATGACTGACATTAGGTTTTGTAAAGTCAAAATATCACCCAGTAATTAGGATATACATAAATGGAAAAGATTAGACAGGAACATATAGAACACCAGAAAAAGATAAATCAAAATATATTACACCATTAGAATTATTGGACATGTTTCCTAGGATAAAACAATATTTTTAGTTCTGTTTTATACAAGATCATAAAATACAATTCAAACTTTTCATGCCCCATGTAAGCTAAAATAAACAACAATATATAGCTATGTAGGTTGAATATTGGAGCAAACGTTTTAAACTTGGAATGAATTAATATTTCTATACAATTCTAATACACTAGTCATAGTTTTGATATGAAAAACCTATTAATAAAATATGGAATTCTCCATCTGAAACTGCAGAGATTTATTTATATATAGAATGATATAAAGAATGCACGAGAAGCACATAATTACCCGTTTTCCTATCTCTCTCAAAAAAGTATCATTGTGAACGTTATGTCCAATTGACGTCATATTTGTGTGAAGGAATAGTTAACCATTTATCTAACTAAAACGTCAAGGATACTATAAACAACGAGTTTCACGAAACCACGCGATGCATAAGATCCGATAATTTTTCAATGCAATATTGATGCCATTCAAGATGCGATGAGGGTTATACAAGTGATGGGCTCATCCACTTTGACACATGCAAAGTTCTTAAAGCTACAATACTGTAATGGTTTCCAAAGGTCTGATCATTTTTCCATTACCGTTGGTTAAGTGTGCTATCGTCGACCTTATTTTAAGCGTCGTAAACTCCTAGAATAATTTCCCAAAGGTTAGCAAAAAAACACTTTTTTTGAGAAGCCTTATGGACCATGATCAATGGTATATATCTTACCTTAAACATGTAACTAAACTATAATATATATGTCTTCAAGCAATGGACAAATATAGCTTTCAAAGTCTGTCATTTAGGAAATGTCGTTCCGCACAAAACTTTGGCATTGCTTAAATTTCATTTAAGTCAGATTTAAAAAGAGGACTACCACATTTACATAAGAATACAAATACCATGCTGAGAAATCAAGTTGACAGATGTCCAAGAGCAAGAAGACATTTTTATAAAAGTTTTGCGGGACTCATCACTTTCGTATTCCAAAAAAGGCGAAGGAAAAGCGGAGGGTTATATTTCAACCATTAAGGCGCGAGAACCGTGAAAATGAAATGATTGCATTCAAGAAAGTGACAGAAATCTTCTCAGAATACAATCAAAATTAAGACTGAATGAAGCAAACGTTTTGAAATAATATAGGAACTTATTAAAAGAAGCAAACTTTGAGTAAATATCAAATTTAAATTATTCAGCACAATGGTGATATAACTAAGATCATTGTTTTCGAATCTTAAGGGACAAATATATTTGATAAATAAACGAAGAAAAAACAAATGCTGGAAATACACAACAGCATAAACAGGAAAATGTGTTATATAATGGCTTTTATTTTTCCCAATTTTTAAATTTTATCTTTAATTGTACCAGGTTCGGGAATCATGACGTAAAGGAACGACCTAGTTGGATACAAATAAATGTTGCTGTATGGCATGAAACTTTTCGAGGCCGGGAATGTTTATGTCTTATGACCTCCTTTCTGATTATTATTTCTGGAAATGGGTCATATTAACTTGTAACGCAATCACAAATATCGAACTGGTTCATTTACGCTTTAATTATACTTGACAGGAACTTAAGATAGTGACTCTTATTTTAAAGTGTCATTATCAGCAGCGAAATTGCTTCATGGCCTCGTTGCAGCTGATGACATTAATGCAAAGATAGTAAAGAACTTTATTTTAAAAAGTAACGATTAGGCTCGAATTTAATTCTGCTTTATGATGACACTTATTCGGCTTTAAATTAGGAAAAGAACATGTGGTTTGACAACCTGAATCAAATTATTCTTTCTGGATAGGCTAATCGATCTAAAACCCAATTAAAAATAACGATCTGGTTCATTACAGTTTTAATTGCGCTTGGCATGGAGGAGGACAGCAGCTGATATTTTAGAGTCTCGTCAGTAGCGAAATGCGTTCTAATCTGAATTTCACTAACATAATTCTAGATTTAAATTTAAGTTTAGAATCTAGCGATCTAATTGGCTGAACTTTAAGTATGATTCAAAATTAACCAATCAAATGCCTTAACTCTAGACTTAACTTAAGACTTACATTAGTGAAATTGGGGCCTGGTGTTATTAAAAATTGATAACATTTGTGAGAAACTTAACTGAACCAAAGTACTTAAAGGGTCGGCCTTTTAAAAAATCTTTCTAAACTTGCCGTCGACCCATTTACTTTGTTTCTTTTTACAGATATCGATATTCTGCTTCCTGCGTGTTTGAAATATTTCACTATCATTAACCTGCACCACAGCAAGAAAAAAGCTCTTCATTAGGCATGTGAGTGGTCTTCTTCTTGTCGTTGTATTCGTTGTTCCTGCTACAGTCACTTACACATTTAGCAACAAAAAGAAACGTGGGCATATAAAATGAGGATATTTCGCAACTTTAGAGCGTTTCCGTGGAAAAGAAACTCTGAATTTACCGAACTTCATAAATACTTAATAATCACTGACACATCCACACAGACATAATCATGGCAAAAGAGATACTTGACTAAAATGATCTAATATTTGTATCTTTCTAGTGTCAGTGTATCTTTCTAGTGTCAGTGTATCTTTCTAGTGTCAGTGTATCTTTCTAGTGTCAGTGTATCTTTCTAGTGTCAGTGTATCTTTCTAGTGTCAGCGGAAAGTGAATTTAGGACTCTGAGGATCTTTTTATTTTCTATCCGTTTAAGTAATGAATGCATTCTTTCTCAAGCGCCAGATACAAATCGTGTATACCACGTGATCGCAGTCCCGACATTTAAATAAAAACAGCTCATAATTTAAGAAATAAAGTCACTTTTAAGCATATCTGAAAGCAAAACAAAAGACCAACCTTGTCCCGGTTTTCTATATATCAATTGTAGCTAAAACGACACGCTATATAAAGCACAATTTTGGATTACCTCTTTCTCTTTCGGAACGAAAAACAGCTTGTGCAATCGTTCTCATTTGATATAGATGCTTAGGACTAAGGACTTAATCTGTTACTAATGCAATAGTTGGGGACTAGCAACCGAAATACATATTACATCATATGCTGATAGACATGCTGACACTTTTACAAACAGTGGAAGTGCGAGATTAACATAATTCGGTCTATGTATGTGATTTCCTGAGCTGAAATACGGACCTACAGCCGATGAATTCATTATCTCTATACACCGTGCTTAGAAGTCTTAGAATATAATGACCTCTTAGCTATCAGCTGTGAGGAAGACCCAAGTCAGCAGTTGTTGGCAACGATTAAGGTCACATGTTAAGGACCAGGACGACTGGAAGAGAGGCTCATAGAACCAGGTACATTTGCGACATTTCAATTCTATATATTCCTCTATTGTAACATTCCATAAAAGCTACAGACAGTTCGTTTTGATCTCTGCCATTATATTAAACACTGGGGTAATAAATCATATTTATCGACACACATATATGGCAACTTAGTTATTTGGGAATAATTTTCTTTTCGACAAAGTGTTGTATTCGACGAAATGTCTTTTGACAGCACTGTTCAGATGTCAGCAAGATGATGAATATGTGGTAGTATTCAGCTGAAATTGTTGAGAATACAAGATTCACATAAGTAAGGTATTATGTATTGAACAGAGGTTTTTTTGATAGTTCCATGACATTTCATTGAAAGACAAATCGTCAAATATGACGGTTCATTGAAAGAGATGTGCTGTCGAATTGACAAACATTTGTTTAATTTAGAAGATAGAAACTGGACGAAAGAAATGAAGCGACGACAAACTCTTTTACACTGTGATGAAATTCTTTTTTGTTACGAAAATCATCAGACAAATAAAGATTAAAAATGTTGTTTTTCTCCACGAAAATTCTTTCGTAGAAATGTCATGCACCGCTAAGAAACTTTCCAACTATTATCATAGTATTATTAATATAGATTTTATCCATAAAAATATTCAGCAATTTTTATCATATACCATATTAAGCGTGGATTAGATTCAATATAATTTTTATCATATACCATATTAAGCGTGGATTAGATTCGATATAATTTTTTTATTATATACCATATAATGCGTGGATTCGATACGATATAATTTTTATCATATACCATATTATGCTTGGATTAGATTCGATATAATTTTTATCAAATACCATATTATGCGCGGATTAGATTCAATATAATTTTATCATGAATAATCTCTCGTCATGAACACAGCAATATAACAGACGATATATAACGGTGATTCTAAATCGCAAACTATTGCAGTGAACAAAACCTGAAAATGATCGATCACCAAATGGTATATACCCATCGTTTTGGCTATGGCAATCCCTCTTGATCTTAAGATTGTATATGATTTGCGAGATTAGACAATAATAATAATAATGTCAAATTATGCTTTTTCGAGAAAGCAGTTATGTTTTGTATTTTCTAGGTTCTATAAAACGATGCACCTCTTCCCTTTAATTTGACCTGACCTATCTGAGCTCTTTTCAGAGTGTTTATCTAGCAACACAATTAACGTATCGCCGGATGTCACTGTAACCCTGCCAATACCTATAGACTGACGACCAATAGCATTGCTAGTGAGCATCACGTGATTAACGGGCGTACTGGCAGCTAATGTCCATCAGATGTCACTACATATCATATACAAATTCAGATCCTCATAACTTTAACATTTTAAAACAATTTTTCATGAAATTTTAGTATGCGCTAAAATATTAACGGTAATTCACACGGGATAAGTATCAACGTACAATACTGCTATTTTATATGATGTGCTATGCTAATGAATGGGACGTGGTTGTCTCTGCTCTGACCATAGGTCAATTACCAATAATAACATGAGTAATATAAGAATTTATAATTGATTGTAGAAAAAATGTACTAGCTAATATTGTCAAGTGGAAGCGCTATTATCTCCGACAGTCATAATAAATTCATCTCGGAACCCAGACCAGTAGTAGTCATTAAAATTGGAAAGACCACGTTTACTAATGAAAAGATCAGGGAATAAGTCAAGCCACTGGACCTTTTTTTTTTTTGTTTGCAATGGTATATATGCTCCAGATATCATACAATTCCAAGTATGCTCATTTCAGTTTGAGTTTCACCTTTCCACTAATCAATAGACTTTTTAAAAAATAAGCCTCTTTTAATTGATTGACAACAAGCTCAATATTAAACTAAATTAAGATATCCTGAGTTCCTTAAACACTTGATACTATTTGCACCTGTATTTAATTTCATGACCTAATGCTTGCATAATTGCAGTTATATCGGTCTGTATATATAAGATCTTTTAGCACTCAAACGAGGAGAAACTTTCAGTGCTCAAAACTATGTCGATTTATCATTCGTCCTATGTCGACAGGTGAATATATTTGACATGCGACAATGACCTTCTTTGATATCAGGCAAATAAAATCGGCAACAAGTCTGAGTAAAATCTGTGTCTGAAAGAATCTCACAAATCTAGATTGAAATTATGCCATCGTAGCAATTGAAATTATGCATCGAAAAGTCATTCAAAATGGCAGTGCTTAAACTCTGAGTTAATTTAGGAAAGGCTAAACTATGTACAACTTTAATTTCCCCAGAGAACACACAGAGGTGAAATTATTACCTAAACATCAAGACGTTAACTTGTACAGGCTTTAGGAATCCAATATAAAAATTTGGATTCGACGGGCACCTATCCCTGCATCCCACATAAAGGTTTCAATTAGACCGACACCTATCCCTGCATCCCACATAAAGGTTTCAATTAGACCGACACCTATCCCTACATCACACATTTTAGGTTTGGATCCATGATTATATGAAAGAAATTTTATGTAGAATGGCACCAATATAATAAAGGAGGTTAGAGAGTTATAATTCATTCGAAGCTGTTCACTAATGTTAATTGCAGCATCATGGGTTCGATTCCTGCTTGGAATGAATTATAACACACGTACACACACACACACACACACACACACTTTTGGAGGTCTGCCTCTTGGAGCAGGGCATTGGGTAATTTCAAAACCATGCACACACAGCAGGAAGAAACGAGATACATCTCAGCGCCACTGAAATTCCGCTAATATCCATCTTTAGAATCAATGGTGAATTATTTGACTTGTCTGGTTGGGAGAAACGCCTAACTGGACATTGCCAGCTATTGGGACGTATTGTACAAAACTTCCATTCTAAATAAAGTCAATCTCTCAAGAAAATATCACTACACGCACAAATCTTTTACAAGTAATGTCAATAAATCTGATAATGGCAAAATCCCATCCCTCAATACTTATTTTATTTAAAACAAATACAAATTGTATAATTAACTGGAGCAACGTTCACTGTCGCACTCACTTCGATGGACCGGAAGTCCTTCTTTGGGTCGATAACCTGTATTACAAATACTACTACTACTACTACTAATAATAATAATAATAACAGTAGTAGTAGTAGTAGTATTCCAGGTTTCAATCTCATTGTAGTTTACAACAATTTCGACTACACTTTGGATGAATGAAGAGAAGATGTCATTTGACTATGTAAATAGGTCCGAAAGATGTCGCTGGAAGAGTCCGTTACTTTGACTTCTTATCAGAATGTCAACATTAGTAGTCACTCAACTTGAAACTGTCTTAGTTGACTCTTACAACTCGGTTTGACGGAAGATAATAACGGCATGATTGATTATGAATTGTATTATCTCATTAACATGTACATCGTACGTAATAACTCAAATGATATCTCATGTCAAAGTTCTCTCTTCCACCAAATTGTCTGTGTATTGTTCTAATATATGAAAAGCACAGATTGGACGTTTCACAAGATCCAGAGAACAAGGAAGCAACCAATAAATAATTTGTATGAAAATTAAAATATTCCATGTAATAGACAGCAAACACTCGAAATTGAAAGCCTTTCCTTTGCCAAGGGGATTGAAAAATAGATGAATTGAAAAATATAAGTAAAAACATCATAATTTTACATTTGTTCTCATGTTTTCACAGAGCTGGCGAATCAGTTAAATGAGTGTTCATCCTGGTTAAAACAACTAGTTGAATCGAAGAAGAATGAAGCGTGGTGACAGTAGGAGTTGTGACAGTAGGAGTTGTGACAGTAGGCGTTGTGACAGTGGGCGTTGTGACAGTAGGAGTTGTGACAGTAGGCGTTGTGACAGTAGGCGTTGTGATAGTAGGCTTTGTGACAGTAGGCGCATGTTATGTGAATGCAATAAAACAAAACTTAAAGTACAAATTATATCATATTGCTAGGTGTTTCAGATGCTAATATTATTTTAAAAAAGTGTGTTATCTAAGATGTGTATCAATCAAACTGCTGTACAGTGGTTTGAGGCTGCTTCAAACTATCTGTCTACCAACTGCCGTACAGTGGTTTGAGGCTGTTTCAAAATACATGTCTGCCAACTGCTGTACAGTAGTTTGAGGCTGTTTCAAACTGTCTGCCAACTGCTGTACATTGGTTGGCTGTTTCAAACTGGTTGCCATCATCATCATCATCATCATCATCATCAATCTTTATTTCCTCTTTTCAGAGATAAGGATGCATACAAATGAAAAAGAAAACAATGAAACAATATTGAAATTAATTGAATTAGTTATATACAATTAACAGAGGTATACATGAGAGAAATCTGTGGATTTTCCCTATGAGGATTCTTATATGAGGACACTATACTTATCAAAAGTATGGTGCACTCTTGCGCAATCCTTCAATGCTTAATTATCGTACACATCATCATTATTTTACAGAAAATAATATTGTATATGTAATATACATATATATATATATATATATATATATATATATATATATATATGTATATATAAAAGCATGCATGAAGACATGATTATCAAGATTTCAACGATCACATAATTCCAAATCCTGATAATCTGAAAATCGATCTTATTACCATGAAAAGAATCCATGAATTACAGTTGCAGAGAATACTGAGGCAGACATTATAAAATTTCTCAGTATTTCAGGCTCGTCTAGGCCGATACCGTTGGGAAATTCTCTACCAAGGAGATGTTGAATAAATTCTTCATCTGATATATTATGAAGGTACACGCCAAGACGAATGTCAAAGTTATTTATAATATGTGTCCAAAATATATCTCTTTGTCGCACAGTGCTCTGACAGGAAATAAATGCATGGATTATCACATCTGTGTAAGAGTAAGTGCAGTGTTTACAAACTTGCATAGTGTTATTTGGAACAGTTATCAGAACATTTGCAAGGGAAGTAATTAACTGTAACTCTCTTGTTGTTTTAGGAGTTTGCCATAGAATTGACTAGTAATGTAGAGATTACATTATTAGCTAAAAATCACAACTATTAAGACAGCTGTGGTCACTGAACAGACGTCTTATTTACAGGAGCATCAACAAAACTCTAAATTTTGCGAAAATGTCTTCTACCAAATTGTATGTACTTCAATAATTATTCATGTTAATTCTTTAGTCTGATTAAATTCTCGTTCATAGCCGATAAGATATCGATATATATATATTATTAAGATATCGATATATATTATTAAGATATCGATATATATTATTCGTGCCGGCCTTCACGCAACAAACACGAAACATATTCATGTTTATGCCCATCTACATATATATATATATATATATATATATATATATATATATATATATATAGAGAGAGAGAGAGAGAGAGAGAGAGAGAGAGAGAATTACAAATATACACCAAATAGAGCGGAAAGTGCTATCCCTGGATTACACAGTACGAATTAAAATTCACTAACCTGTATGATAATATTATTAAAATTAACTAACCTGTATGATAATATTATCTATTCATATATATATATATATATATATATATATATATATATATATATATAGTCATACGCGTGTCACTGTTTGTGTGTGTGTCTCTGTACATAAAGTGCATACAATGTAAGTGTTCAGCATATTATGGGATGGTTGTAAAAATAGCGTGGTTGAGTAAGAAATGAAAGTGTCAAAACATTAAGGAATTAATTACTCTGTATGATCCATAGGTGTTTCATATTTTGTCATTTTAATTCTCTTTGCCGACAAGCCTTGAATTTTTGACGAATTATTAGCAATAAAATGGTGGGAAAGTAGACTCATATGCCGAATATAACCAGTCTCTAGACTTGTTTAAAAAAAAAGAATAAAAAAAAGGAAGTATCAACTTTTTACTTTACTTCCGGTCTGTGCAAATCTCTTTTCAACACTAAACTTGTATTTAAAAAAAATAACATCCGTCTTCATTGACAAATTGAATGACCAGCCATCAGACACAACAGATTATGAAGGTTCAGCATTCCTCAAAGGTTGGTCCTATTTATTATCCATTATTTGTTTGTTGCAATAGCGGAATCCGTCGCTTGTCTTCATTGTACACATACAATACCTGAATCTGTCGTTTATATTCCTTGCATACATTCAATACCTGAATCTGTCGCTTGTCTTCGTTGTACACATACAATACGTGAATCTGTCGTTTATATCCCTTGTATACATACAATACCTGAATCTGTCGTTTATCTTCATTGTATACGTACAATACCTGAATCTGTCGCTTGTCTTCATTGTACACATACAATACCTGAATCTGTCGTTTATATTCCTTGTACACATACAATACCTGAATCTGTCGTTTATCTTCATTGTATACATACAATACCTGAATATGTCGTTTATCTTCACTGTATACATATAATACCTAAATCTGTAGCTTGTCTTCATTTTATACATACAATACCTAAATCTGTCGTTTATCTTCATTTTATACATACAATACCTAAATCTGTCGCTTGTCTTCATTTTATACATACAATACCTAAATCTGTCGCTTGTCTTCATTTTATACATACAATACCTAAATCTGTCGGTGTCTTCATTTTATACATACAATACCTGAATATGTCGTTTATATTTCTTGTATACATACAATACCTAAATATGTCGCTTGTCTTCATTTTATACATACAATACCTAAATCTGTCGCTGTCTTCATTTTATACATACAATACCTGAATATGTCGTTTATATTCCTTGTATACATACAATACCTAAATATGTCGCTTGTCTTCATTTTATACATACAATACCTAAATCTGTCGCTGTCTTCATTTTATACATACAATACCTGAATATGTCGTTTATCTTCATTGTATACATACAATAACTCAGGACAATTGTTAGAACCATTATATACACTGCAATAGCCTATTAAGGCCAATACAAAAGTTTACCTTATTTCTAGATATTATGTTCGCATTCTCAGTCATAAAGTCCCCATTCTTTGAAAAACAATAAATTTAATAAACTTTTTATTTATTGTTTTGATAGACGAAAAGAAAGCTGTTTGATTCAGGTACAAACAACACAAGATATTTTAAAATAGCATCGGTTACATTTCAAATGGCAAACTAAATTGCAGGAGAATGAAAGTGTTATTTTTATTCTTGAAGAGATGGAAGAGGAGTGATCAAACTTATGTTTTAGGGAGGTACTTGAAAATACTACTGCTGCCCTACAAACGAAAAAATTATATTAGTACAGTGTCATTAAACAAATAATTTCTATAATAATTACTATATAAATATACATTAAGATAGTAGAATGTCTACATTTAAAGCAAAATTAACTTTCATGAAAATTGTACTTGGCCGAGAATGCATTTTCGAGTGAATCTCCATCAAATTACATGTATAGATCACATGTGATCAGGTAGTCTGGGTACAGTCGTCGATACATGTTTGCTTTGCCAATATATTTTTATTTTTTCCCCCACTGATAATCCGTCTAAAATAGAGTATCATTAATTATTGGCACCCTATTGAGATTGTGGGGATATCGACGCCTGGGGACACTCGTGATGATTAATCATATTAATCACCAATTTACACATGGGATTAAACTTAATGGTAAAGCAGAGGGCGATGCGCTCAATTTTCGCAGGTCCACAGGCCGTCATTCTCGAGAACTAAAACGGACTTTAACACACACTAATTATCAGGAGAAAATGGAACTGATTTACATATTTTACATCTGTAAAAGTTTAATTTGCACAAAAAACTAATTGAAAACAAGACCATCTCATTAAGTTTCAATCGGCTAACGATAAGAGCTGAATAGACCATGGTTAAAAGTAACTGCATTTGTTACACAGTGTAAAACATTAAATACACTGTCCAACATACTTGACACGTTGATCGCCAAGCAAGTACAAGGTATAACTGAAGTGGTCCTAAATTAATACATGAGCGTACAACGGCTACATTTGTTAGAATTGTCGTTGCTAGAGTCCAAAGTTAAAAATTGATGTTTGGCAGTTTAACTAATAACTAATTAAAAGTTTAATTGAACCATGACCTAAGTCAAAAGCTGAGGATATCTGACATAGAAATACTGAGGAAAACTATTGAAATCATTTAAATATACCTTTATTTTTAAATTAATGGTGGATCTTCAACAATATAGCTTCACTGCAACTTGCAATTACAATAATATAGGCAAGTAATATGTGAATTATATATATATATATATATATATATATATATATATATATATATATATATATATACGAGCTTTAGTATTTATATTTTTCTTCTTTCCATTATTACCGATGTAAGGAAGATTTATGTTAAACAAAACAATATTTTTACTGGAATTTCATATGAAAAATTCTATGAATCACACTCAGCTTGAAGAATATTTTCTCCTGATTTGTAAGGATGAATCGTGGCCAGTGAGAAAAATCTTCACTTCTTATCGGGGTTACATTGCAAAATCAAGCTGCATAATATCCACGTGACCCTCAAGCGAATTTATGTAAATGAGGGAGAGACACATGTCATCGCAACAAAACTTTACTTGATTTTTAAACGTGACCTGGAAACTTATCAATTTTTTTTTAGTATACTAAAGAGGGTTAAACGAATTTTGCTTTACATTTGACCATGCAATGTTTCATGCGCACATTTGACCATGCAATGTTTCATGCGCACATTTGACCATGCAATGTTTCATGCGCAGACCAAAGCCCCGTCAACATTCCTTTTAACCAACTCACAGGATTAGATTAAAAGAGGCGGAATGAATGAGAAAATCTTTAACGCCTTGACTATTTATCGTCACGCAAAATTGTCGATTCAGTTTCGAGACTCCAATAGGCTATGGTGTAAGATAACGTCTATTTTGCCATTACTCCTCACTTTAGCTAAGGAGTATCGATCAAAAGGCGCATAAAAAGAGGAATCATTCTGTGCCTTAGAGACATATATTGTTTAATTTGTCTGTTGTGTATAACAAAAACAATGTTTCCCTTTTTTAATATTCTTTACTGCTATAAAATAATTATGTCCTATGGCAGACATATGTTTTCATAATTTACGATTAATATAAACCTTCCTGTGTATTATTGTGTATCATGTGTATTTGGAATATTTAGGTGTATTAGCGTGCATCATGTGCATTAGAAAAAATAACGTGTATTAGTGTGCATCTTGTATATTAGGAAAATTAATGTGTATTTGTGTGCATCATGTGTATTAGGGAAATTATTGTATATCAGTGTGTATAGTGTGTATTAAGAAAATTCAATTATATTGGCGTGTATCATGTATATTAGGAAATTTGATATATATTAGTGTATATCACGTGTATTACGATATTTCATTTATATTAGTGTGTATCATGTGTATTAGGAAAATGCATGTGTATTAGTGTGTATCACGTGTATTAGGCAAATGCATGTGTATTAGTGTGTATCACGTGTATTAGGCAAATACATGTGTATTAGTGTGTATCACGTGTATTAGGCAAATGCATGTGTATTAGCGTGTATCAGGTGTACTAGGAAAATTCATTTGAATTAAATTCATGTATATTAGTGTGTATCGTGTGTATTAGGAAATTGCATGTGTATTAGTATTTATCATGTGTATTAGGAATATTCATGTGTATTGGTGTGTATCATGTGTATTAGTGTATATCAGCGTATACCATGTATACAATACTAATAATAATGACTTAGTATTATATATATGTATATCTATATATATATATCTATATATATATATATATATATATATATATATATATATATATATATATATAAACAAGATTACAAAAAACACGACACCATGGAATTACAAACAAAGCATGGTGAAAATAATTATTGGTAAAGAAACATTGTTAAGTCTTGTTAAGTCTGTTCTTGCAGCTGAAAGGGGTGAGTTCTTAGAGCGCTCGTCAATGAGAATGAGATCATGATGTCATTGTGTTTAAGTACAAAAGTCAATTCGTTCCAGGTAGCTTTGCCCTGATATGCAAAAGAACGTTGTCCGTAATACTTGGCTTTAACTGTGGGAATAATAAGAATACGAGTGTCAGGAGGAGAACGTAAGTTTCTAGAAGGGGCGTACACAATGGTGAGGTCAAACAGGTATTTCGAACTGTTGGCGGTCAACGAAATGTAGCAGAGAGAAGAGATTTTGTGTTTGATTCTGGAGCGAACGGGTGGCCGTGGAGGGTACCGAGCAAGGGGGTAGAGTGGTGTGAATGTTCGGTCCTTGGTACTCTAAGGACGATCTGTGCAGAAGTGTTTTGAACTTTTTAATGTTTCTGTAGTAAGTATTGATACGAAACAGATAGAAGAGAATTACAATAGTAAAGTCTAGAAAGTACTAAGGAGCACACAAGTGTTTTAGTGGCATCAACAGAGTGAAAGTTGAGAATGGAGTTGATGCGTCTTGGCGCCAAATATGCAGCCTTGCATGTATTCATGACGTGTTGGTGCAATGAGAGAGACCTGTCAAGAGTGACACCTAGGTTTCGGACTGTGTTGTCACTATGCAATTCAAATTTGATCAGGGACCAAAACAAAGATTAACTGGACTGGAATGTTTTCCATTTACGGACACAATTTGTGTCCTTTCGGTTAAGTCTGCTTGAACCATAGTAAGGCTGTACCACAAATATGCCAAATACATGCTGGAGACGGTGAAGTAATATATCATTGTCTATTGTGTCAGATGCTGCTGATAAGTCGAGTAGGGTGAGCACTTAAATCTTTCCACAATTCAAAGCGAGAGAAGGTCATTAACTATTTTCAGAAGTGCAGTTTCTTTACTGTGACAAGGTCGCTATTCAGACTGAAAATAGTAGAAAGACTCTTTAAATTCAGATGAGATACAAGTTGGAACAGAACAACCTTTTCTAAGATTTTCGACATAAATGGCAGGTTAGAAACAGGGCTGTAGTATATTTTTAAATCGTTTGGGTCAAGCATTGCTTTTTTCAACTGAGGTTTGACAATTGCTGTTTTTGAAAAATGATGAGAATATCCCCAGATGAGAGAGAAGTATTAATAATATCAGTTAGTGAAGGCAATATATAATCTAAGCAATCACTTAGAAGTGATGTAGGTATCGGATCAAAGTGCTCATGACTGTGGGGCACTCTTCATCTGGATTGTACGTAAGAAATCCGTAGAGACCGGTTCAAATGCTGTTAAAGAGAGCCTTTGAAATTATGTAACACAACTGTATGGTGAGGATGAGTATATTGAAATTGTGTTTCAGGTTGATCTCTAATGGTATGCACTTTATCACGGAAGAAGTTTGCGAGCAGGTCTTGGAGGTCAACTGGAGGGAAGGTCGTTGGAAGTGGTGTACATTTGTTCCTTGACATTAACTTCCTAATAAGACCGAAGAGCTCTTTGCAGCTGGAACTTAATGTTAGGAAAATTCATGTGTATTAGTGTGTATCATGTAGATTAGGAAAATGTACGTATATCAGTGTGTATCACGTAAATTGGGACAATTCATGTATATCAATGTGTATCTTGTACATTAGGAAATTCGTGTGTATTAGTGTTTATCATGTATATTAGGAAAATGAATGTGTATTAGAAATTCATGTTTATCAGTGTGGATCGTGTATATTGGGAGAATTCATGTATATCAGTGTGTATTAGGAAAATTCGTGTCTATCATTGTGTATCATGTATATTAGGAATATTCATGGGACCCATTGTGTATCATTTATATTGGTTTAAGCAGTATTTATGTACAGCAGTCATTGAGAAAATACATACAATTAAACAAGAGATATAAAGGATTGATCAACAAACAAGCTTATTTCAAGCTCTCTGCTCATTATCAATAATATTTACTTTTATAATGTGATGTGACGTGATTAATAAAGACATAATATTGCAGACATTGAAACATGCTAATGAGGTATTACAATTTATATATATATATATATATATATATATATATATATATATAATATTGTAATAATGTCAGACAGTAACTAATAAACGTTTACAGCAGAAACGTATTACTGTATACTTGCAAATCAGCAAATGAGAAAGAAACAAAAAGTATAAAGATGTTGGAATTGATGGAGGGGGGGGGGTAGATAAACGACTTTTAACTTCAGCTCGGGTGGTATATATTTATGATAACCAGATACGTACCAGAGATATAACAGCTTAAAGTGAAGACGTAAGTAGTGATCAAGCACACCTCTTAGTTGTAATTATGTACTTAGAGACCGCCTTCAAGATCTCCTCATTGACCTCAACCGATTGCAAGGGGTTATCCATTAATAATGAAGTTATATCTGTAATATGGGGCAATATTCCTATTGTTTGGTCTCTGCGAATAGCATATTTTGTACCGTCTAAGAGAAAATGCGTTGCGGTTTCTGGTTCACCACACGAACATCTATTGCTAGATGACAAATGGTTTTTGAAAATATCGACGTTTAATAAAATACAACCATGTTGAAGTCTTGTTTGCATAATCTTTGTTATTCTTTCTCCTTGATAGTAATAGATTGGGAATTTTCCTAGATTCCTATTTAGGTGTGATTTAAAAGAGTACAACGAAGGGTTGTTTCAAATTTCCACATAGAGAAGATTCCATTATGCAACAGACTTCGGTAAAAATGAACTTTGTTATAGATTTGTCATGGCGAAGGGCGTTTGGAAGTTTGTTCTATCACTAAGTTGTCTATTACTTACCTCGTGGACGCTTGGTGGCATCAAAGCCCGCATTTATCCCGGAGCCATGCCATGATACATTTTTAAAAACGTTATTATTCTATGCTTGTAGCGCCTTGTTGAGAGTCTTTCCCATTTCGTCTCCTCCAAAATTCTAGCATATGATGTAGATTTTGTAGCCCCACAAACGATTCTACCTGCGTCAGCTTGTATTTGTTCTATTTCATCTGTTTTCATACTGGGTGCAGTTATTCCAGATAATATCCCCATACTCCAAAAGAGGTGTTATAAAGGTGAAACAAAGAAGTTCTAATGATTTTCTATCATGTTTAAATTTCAAACTTCGTAGTATGTCTAACCTTTTCCATGCTTTCATAGTTACTTCCTGTATATGTATATGCCAAGATATGGATTCGTTTAAAGTTAGGCCCAAGCGTTTATGAGAAGTGACATTCCTAAAAACCGTGTCATTCATTAAAAAGCGTGGGTGTTGTTCCCTTTGAGATTTTCTGGATATGGTCATTGATTCGGTTTTGTTTCAATTAAAATCATCGAACAATTGATTAGCCCACAAATTGGTTTTAAGTTTGTCTTCATTCAAAACACCGGAAGCCATAGTTGGGTCCTCAACAATAATTGAAAACGATGTATCAGTGACAATATCATTAATGTAAATTAAAAATAACAGTGGCCCAAGTATAGATCCCTGGGGCACACCAGCCCTGACATGTTGTTGGTCTGAAGTGCAACCTTCTATAACAACTGTTTGCGTCCTGTTTGGGAGATAGTTTTCAAACCATTCCAAAAATGCATCACCTATTCCAACATTTCTTAGCTTATGAATTAAACCTTTGTGCCAGACTTTGTCGAAGGCCTTACTAATATCACAAAATACTCCTCTAATTTCTTTACTTTCGTCAACCGCCTTGCAAATAGTGTTGTACATATCACATACTTGTAAGGGATCCGAATCTTTTGGAGTAAATCCAGACCGAAGATAACTAATTAGGTTGTCGGCTGTAAGATAATTGTACAAGTGTTCGAAACACATTTTTCAAATGTTTTTCGAAAGCAGCTTAGTAGCGAAATAGGTCTGTAATTTGAAGCAACGTTTTTGTCCCTTTTTATGAACAGTCATGCTCTATTGATGATAATAGCCCTGACAAGAACACAATGCTACACGTGAAAATATACAGGAATAGGAGAAATCATCCATGATAAAAGTGGTATGTTTGTAAAAATACAAATTATTTGATCGCGTCATATCTAATCATCTTTTTGCTTGTAGCTCAGGTAGCCCTTGCATCGTAACACCCAACCAGAACCCTGTACTGATGTAGATCAATATTCATGGGTTAGTTGACAAAGCTGAGAATTATGGTTGGTTTGGTTGGGTGTTGATTTATGATAAACGAGGAGACTCTGTGCGGTCACGAAGTTATTTTCATGAAAGGTCAAAAGAGAATTACATTCATATTTCCTCCAGCCAGTTTCCAAAATATCATTTACATTAGAACAGTTCGTGTATATCAGTGTATATCACGTATATTAGGAAATTTCACCTGACGGTCTGACCTCGAGGAAGGAATTTTCCGAACACGATGCATAATGAAGGAAACATTTTCTCACAGCCTTGAACGAAAAATTAGGGTCGATGTCAAAATGACGTATTTTCTGTACTGGTGTAACCTTAAAACAACAAAATATCATGCAAAATGTTCTTTACTGACAGAAAACGCTTAAAAGGCGGGTTTACAATTCATAATGCGATGTAAGCTTTAAATGATCTTTAGGTATATATCATTGATTTTAAAAAAAAGTGGTAAAAACACTAATAATAACTTTTACACACAACGTTTGTATTGTCTAATTGACAAGCTTGGCGCAAAGAAAGAAATTTTAGAAGAGGTAAAAAGTGTGGTACACGCTTATTCCTGACATAAAATGAAAATGGTCTAAATTTTACACTATACTCAATTAAATCTTAATTCAGAGTTGATTTTGTTATTATTGATAAAAATGTAAAGATGAATTTAAAAAGCAAAATCAACAGCAGTGACTGAAGCATCACTTTTAACTCGAAATCAAACAAAAGAATTTGTTCATGTCCGTAGTGTGATTAGTTCAAGCAGTTTTGCTAGCGCGAGACCAACTTTACCTATTGCATGCTATTGGAATATAAATGCGTCAAATTTAATGTTAATCTTGAATTCCAGATGGAAAAGGAAAAAGATAAAGTGAAGATGTGGTTTAGAAGTATTAATTTGTAATCACTTTCGTAATGATTTTACGGGTCATCTGATTCAATAAGCCGTCGCATAATGGAGGAGGAATACATTTTAAATTAATGCCCTGTATTATCTTTTGGTGCGTGAAGGCATCACCGTTTGCTTTCTTATCTCCGTCATGTTAGAGACCTTTTTTTATAAGAAGCCGACCAGTAAATGTCTTTGCTAAATGAATAGATAGTCGAGTGTAAATTGGAAAGATTGGTCCATACAAAACATCATGTCTCTGCGAAAGAAATGTTGACAATTAATACAATAATGTAATGATATATGTCAGAATTTCCGGTCACATCTTTCCCAGTGTAAAATACGTTTCCTTCTGCTAAAATGTATCACACGTGTCGATTTGAGGTAATAAAATGTGCCATACGTGTAAATTGCCTCTGCTAAAATGTACCATACCTGTAGATTGCCTCTGCTAAAATGTACCATATGTGTAGCTTGCCTCTGCTAGAATGTACCACATGTGTCGATTTTAGGTACTAAAATGTACCATACGTGTAGATTGCCTCTGCTAAAATGTACCATACATGTATATTTTAGTTGCGAAATTGTACAACGGGGATACGGTGACCTTTCGGTTGTGTAGCTTGTACTCTACAAAACTAAATTGCTACCAATCGAGCCGAGAAAATCTTGAATCGCCATGGGTTATACATTGTATGAAAGAACTCAAAGTTATAAAGAAGACTTGGAGCTTTTATAACAGTGTGGTCACGAAGCGATTCGAATTTGATCAGAGACTACGATTTGACACTAGAATATTCTTACATTCGTGACACAGTAGCATTATCCTTAAATTCTATCCAGGAAAAGACAGTTTTCACAACAGTGCCAAATCTCAAAAGGTACATTCTGAATATTACAAATAGATAAAATCATTTGGAGGGCTTATCCTGACATTATTGGACTTTTTTAAAATACTATACGGGTTTGATGACATCTGTACGGCTAGTGACACACCCTCTTAGGAATCTCAGTTGCAAATTGCGGCTCATGGTAAAACGCATTGCCTTGGGAGAGACGCTTTCATAAATTATTTTACAACCGACTCACAATAATCAACCAAAGGGGTGAGGAAACTTTATCACTCTTCCATTGATGACTTTGCTAATGTCCTTGTATTCCAATTTTCCGCCTCTCTAGATCCATCTCCCGTTATCCTATATGCACTCCATATAAATCTGTTTCAGTACAAAACGCATTTAAAAACATCCGCCAAGCGTGCTAAAAGCAGCGGAGACATTCTGTTTTGAATAGAAGTGTTCCGAAAAGCAGTAGGAAATGTTCTGTTTTGAAAGAAAGACGTCCGTCGAGGGATGCTAAAATCAGAGGAAACGTTCTGTTTTGAACAGGAAGACGCCCGCCAGGTGTTGATGAAAGCATTATGAAACTGGGATGTAATGAAGGGCTTTCATATCTATTTATCTATCTACGTGCCGTGAAGCAAATAGCTGTTGTCTTAAATCCATTTTGTAGCGATCATAACCCCGTTTATTGTTCTTCGTTTTGTGTGGTGTTGTGTGTGTGTGTGTGTGTGTGTGTGTGTGTGTGTGTGTGTGTGTGTGTGTAAGCCTTATTTCTCTCTCTCTCTCTCTCTCTCTCTCTATATATATATATATATATATATATATATATATATATATATATATCTTTGTGTTGAGTTTGTTTTTATTTCCATAGTAAAACAAACCATGTGAAGAATGTTATTTATTTTTATCTTGATTGAAACTATTGTGCATGAAATAATGATGTACAAGAAGGTCACATTCTATCGACTACTGAGATGCATTCCATTTACCAGAAGTTTTCTCAGTGTCAATGCTGCTCCCAAGGTGAAGAAAATTAAGAAAACACAAGCAAGTTCTTCAAATTCAATCACATCACATTTGTTTTCACGCCATGGACATAAATAAATATCGAAAATGAATACATATAAGGAAAGTAGTTAGATGCATTTTTGTGAAATGTTTTTGAATTGTTAGCATTATATTATTCTTTCCGTCTCTCTTTATATGCCACTTTACTTTAAATTCTGGGTTTTTTTTAATACAGTTTTGTGCAGGTTAGTGTGGTAATTTCACTTTTTTATGGAATTCTAGTAATAGATTGAGAGTTGAAAATGTTGAATTGAAACCAAACAACAACAAGAATAATAAGAACAACAAAGACGACGAGAGGAAAACATTAAATAAATAAACAACAAAACTTTTCACAGTTTATTCTTCACATTAAGTTTAGCAAAGAGCTCTATGAATACCTACAATTAACATTTCTTGATATGGAAAAAATACATTTCACTACTGAAGCATATCTCTAACCAAGACATAATATAATGAAGTATTCACAGTTTTTGTCCCTTAAACGCAATTTTACAATCATATTACAGCGTTTTTTCTTCCTTTTTTTTTTTTTTTTTTTTTTTTTTTTTTTTTTTTTTTTTTTTTAGGATTAAAGACGAAGACACAACTGAACTATAAGTTTATTGATGGTCTGTGTAACCTTAATATCAATGAAAATCAAAATATAAAGTCTTCATCTGGTCAGCTTGCAATACAAAATTCCTTGAACTATTATAGTTATATTTCAAGTACAAACAGTCAGTCTTTCATATTACATGTCTTTGGGCCAGGTCGGGCTACACCTGCTCCCGTAAGCAATAGTAGACGGTACTACGATCGAATGTTGACCTAGAGTGGACAGTTACACCTGGCTGCCTCTAGAAAGTCCTCTCTGGTGGATCAGGTGACCGATCAGATATGCTCTCTGTCCAGTCCCCCCCCCCCCCCCGTCCCACACCCACCCCAATGGGCTGTTACGGCAGATGGTTAGAGCCATGGACAAGCGGCGAAGCAACAGGTGTGGATACACTAGGAGCTGTAGCTGCAGACCTGCACACAGGCGGCTCAGGGCATAGGTCGCTTTTCACTGGACTGAAGTGGCAGTGGAACTTGGCAGCCTCCCGGGCGACTGAGTAGCCCTATTTAGGACCAAACTGCTCACCGCCATAGCATGAATAAGGGGCCAAAAGAGGTGTCCTAAACATTGCCTGCTTCACCTTAACCCTGATCAGCATACCACCGCTAATGGGGATCCGAACTTAGCGATCGAAAATCACCCAAGAAGACAAAGGTGACGCCACTCACAATCGGTGCCTGGAATGTGCGCACACTAATGGACAGTACATCAGCGGATAGAACAGAGTGAAAAACAGCTCTTGTTGGTAGAGAACTGGCCAGATTCAACATCCAGTTAGCGACCCTTAGTGAAACTCGCCTAGCAGAGTAAGGATAACTCACTGAGGTAGAAGCCGGCTACAGATGCTTCCGGGGTGTCCGAAGTAAAGACGTGAAGCTGGTGTTGGGTTTGTCATCAAATCACAGCTAATAAGCAAACATCTCCCAAAGGACGTGAATGATAGTCTCAAACAAATGAGACTCCCACTGTCAGGAAAAAGACACGCAACTGTCAGCATCTATGAATTCACCGTGACCTAACCCAGAAAAGATCAAACACAAATATTATGAAGAATGGAGTCTCTTCTCGTAGAATTGTCGAAGGCAGACAAGCTCATCATCCTTGGTGACTTCAATGCTATATAGAGTTGGCGCAGATCACCAAACATGGCCAGGCGTCGTCGGCAAAAATGACATTGGCAAACGCAACAACAACGGACTCCTCCTACTTAGGAAATGCGCTGAACACGACCTCCCAATCACCAGAACAGTCTTTCGCCTGCCAAACCGCAACAAGACGTCTGGCTGCACCCGCGCTCCAAGCACTGGCATCTCACTGATTACGTCAACGTCAGAGGAAGAGACAGGCAGGATGTCCGAGTGACGACGGACATGAGAAGTGCAGAATGCTGGACTGACCACAGGCCTATAGTCTCAAAGCTCAATTTCTGGATTCAACAAAGCAGATGACCACAGGGCAATAAAGCACCCAAAAAGCTAAATGTCTCCGAATTGAAACAGGATAATGTGAAATAGGCATTTGTTATAGAACTGTGCAGACTACTAATAACAATGTATGCGAACTCCGAGAAAGTTGTGAAACACTGGGCTTCTTTCAGAGACTCTGTGTACATGGCTACATAAAAAAAATATAAAAAATAAATCCCACTACACGTAAAGATCAAGATTGGTTTGATAATAACGATGTTGACATATGGAGATTACTGAGCAAGAAATATCGGTTCCAAAAAGATCTGTTTAGTAGATAGCACTTCATCATCTTAGAAGGCAACCTTCAACAACATCAAGAGAGCTGTCCAATGCAAGATCGGAGAGTTGCAAGACGCATGGCTGAGCAACAAGGCATATGAGATTTAGTCATAAAGTAGACAGGAATGACATGAAAAACTACTATGGTGTTTGAAAGACAATGTACGGACCACAAGCATCAGGAACATCTCCAAAACTGAGTGCTGACGGCACCGCACTGCTCATGGACAAAGAAAAGATACCACAAAGATGTGGAGAACACTTCAACAACGGATTCAATCAACATTCATCGATCAGTGAGTAGCCAATTGATCGACTGCCCCAAGTGGAAATCAAAATATCACTTGCTGATCCTCCAACTCTGACTGAAACTGAGAAAGCAATTGACCTGCTGTAAAATGGCAAAGCACCTGGAGCAGAGGCTTGCACGTAGCTCAGAAACTGATGGCAGCTCGTCAACTCCAGGAAAAATGCCAGGAACAGAAATCCTGCCTGTACACGATTTGTGTCGACCTGACAAAAGCCTTTGACACAGTCGGTCGTGGGGGCCTCTGGAAGATCATGGCATATCTTGTTTGCCCCGAAATATTAATCGTAATGGTTCTGCAATTCCATGAAGGCACGTTTGCTCGATTCATCCGAACCATTCCCAGTCAAGCTATGACATTGGGATTGAGATTAGATATCGGTTTGATGTCAATATCTTCAATCTGAGGAGACTACAGACGAAGACGAAGGTACAGGCACTGATTGTTTGTGACCTTCTATTTGAATACTAACTCTGAGTCTGACTTGCAACACAGTAAGGACCATTTCTGTTCAGCTTGTGACAATGTTGGTCTCATAATCAGTATAAAGAAGACAGAGGTCATGTGCATACCTGCACCAGGAAAGCCTTACGTAGAACCTACCATCAAAGTGAATGGCCAAACCCTCCAGGCAGTGGACAATTTTGCATACCTCAGCAGTTCATTGTCACGTGCAGTCCACATTACTGCTTGGTAATGTGTTGTATGGCAAATTGCAAAGACAGTGGACACTGTCATGTGCAGTCCAATATCAGAATTGACAAAGCAAGTTTGGCCTTCGGCAGGTTATGCGGAAATACGTGGGAGTGCAGAGGCATCAACTGAAGGTCGACAACGCCATTGTGTTCCCGTTTCTGCTGTATGCAAGCGAAACATGGACCGTGCATAGACTCCATGCCAAGATTCTCACCCAGTATAGTATACCAGAGAATAATACATTTTTAGCATACGTACGCTATATTATATCTGGGAAAATTCATAACAAGGCACTGGCTAGGCGCCCCGCTGTTCCCGAGCGACCTACATTTATTTCCTTCCACTGAACGAAAGAGACGTATAACACTATTTAATTGTACACGCGCTTCTGAATGATTACAGTGTATGACAGACATATACTTTTACTGTTGTAAGATAGTTTACTTGCCTTTTTCAGTACTACCTATATGGATTCATATATGTGCCGTGTTATAGAAGTGTTTGCAGAATACCAATCAGAAAATGTTAGTGAAATTCTGTGAGTACCCAGCAGCGTGAAAAAGGAAGATGATGCAAAAGTATAGTTTCTCTCTAATTGGAACTTTTCTGTTCATATTAATGCATCTACCAGTGTCCAGATTCTTGTTCATGTGTGTACACTTATTTTCGAGTGCGTTTTTATTTGTCGATCTTGTATTTCATAGAACGTAATCTTCACCAACTGCGCAGCAGATATCTGGAATGACAGTGCGATTTGCGCCATGGCAAAGAGAACTCAAGATCTCAATTTAGTATAGTTACTCGTTTCATGTAATACTCGCTATGGAAGTTTCAATATTATTAAAGCGGATGCAATGACACTGATAAATGAAAGAATAAGGAAGTAATACAGTATTTCAAATTGTTTTCTAACAAAGACCGTTGAAAGCGCATCACCTGATTTGAAACATATGAGACGCTTGCAAGGGATTGGTGTGACGAAATAGGAGTTTTGAATAATATACTAGCTTGAGAATTTTGATTAGAAGAAACATCCCTCAGGATCGATATTTACTCTTTACAATGTTGCAATCAGAAACTACGGCCGTTGCTGAGATACATTGCTCGATAGAGGAATTCAGAATAATTGAAAAATCTAACTATGAAATATGAAGCACTGATTTTGGCGTTCAAGCTGATGTTTACACTATTTTCATTTGTCACAATTATTACATTTGAATACACCCGTCTCTCTCTCTCTCTCTCTCTCTCTCTCTCTCTCTCTCTCTCTCTCTCTCTCTCTCTCTCTCTCTCTCTCTCTCTCTCTCTCATTATTCAATATGCATACCTCATATTCTATTTATGTTGGAGAGATTTGGATTGGATTAAAAACAGCTGTTATTTGAATGTGTACTATCGAGAATCTTGCAGGAAAAGATAGCTTGCTTTATAAAATTATATTTATGCTTTATTTGACCAGTGAAAATATTCAGCAGAATCAACACAAATTTCACAAGACAAGCATCTGTTCCGGTTTCTATTCGAGTACACCGAGATTTCATTTCTAACATCATCAGTTTATTTTGTGGGCTTATTTGAAACTGACACCAGACCTTCTTTGGTCAATTTAAAACGGTGAGATATCTTTACATTTTGAAATTTCATAAGGGAACTTTATCAAGATCGTACGTTACGCCTGAAAAGGCGATAAAAACTAAGAAAAAAGGCTGAAATATGAGCACATACATTGATCCAGATTAATCTAATATTGGCAGGTTAAGAACACGAGGCTGACTTCTTTTATTAGTTTTATTTCTCACGAAATTATCATAACTTTCAAAGATCATCAGAAACAATGGGTGATTTGTCAATTATATATATCTTCATTTTGTTAACTTTTGCACCAGCAAAGTGGCTTTTGTTTTATCCCAAGAAGAGCTGTCCAACCGCAATCTGCGATAAATATGCTACATTTATCAGTTAAATATAACCGTGACAATTTGAACGCAAAATGTAAGAAGAAACGTTAATTGCATTGCACAGAAATGGCACAAGAGACAGCTATCTCTGGCAGTGACTTCATCTGTAGCAGATTTATGCATTGAATATGTAACATTTATCTATATTAAGTAACGCCATTTATTGCAACAGCATCTCTCATTTAGTACCACTCGTTTAAGGTAGGACAGAGATATACATTACCAGCTACATACAGTTGCAATGCATGCGATCACCCTTACTCTGTCCTAAATCATATCACCCATCTGTACCTTATTTTTTTCAGTTCCTTTTTTAATAGAATTTCAAAGAATTAGACATAAAACAATAAACATCAAGGAAATTTGGATAATATTGATAACCGTTCATTCTCTAAACATTTAAAAGATTTGTGGATGTTATCACTTAATTGATGAATTGATCTGATTTGCACTTTATTTTTGGGGGGAGGGGGTCAGTTTAGAGCCCCATCATAGATTCAACTTTGATATGCTCTTGATAACTCGGAGGTATATCAGACTCCACCGCGTCACTGATTCAGATTAACTTTTAAACAATAGCACGTGACTTGATACAGATAGCGACAATTTGTTACAAATAAATTTGCTACACATATCACATTTTATTACAGTTATAGTTCGCATCATTAACGTCATATGTAGTCGATGCAGATAGCGCGATAACTACGTATAGCAAGTTCTAAAGGGGGGGGGGGTGTAAATCAGTGAAATGGAAACATTGATATCTTTGCACGTTAGTTTTCTATCTACGGTACTATGGCAATTATCCAAGTCAAGTCGGCCTCTGATGTGGGAAATTCGAAGAATAAACGCGTTTTCCAGTTTCTCAATTAAATTTGACTTTTTTTTACACAACTATTATTTGTTTGTCGACAGCTGGTTGTATCCATCTATCTGATGCGTCCTTCTACCATGTCAGTTTGCTTCAATTTAATGCATATTATTACAGATTTCTGGACTGGTACTTTAATTTAGTATAATAAGAAAATTATAAAAAAATTAACAAGAATGTTAGGAGAAGCAGTTCCACGGAGTTAACCATTGCCGTTTGGTTTGCAGTAAGAGAAGGTATTCAATTTCAAATATCGATATTGTAAAGAAAATGTATATTATATTTTAAGAATAACTGCTGCAAAGGGAAATTTTCTTCCCGAGTATTGGTCACTAGGGCGTTATCGTGTATTTATGTTATCGAAACAGATTTTGCTTCGAACTTAAAACGAAGAGATCATAGCGGTAAAAGTTAATAACTGTCCGTAATTGTAGACCATTTTAATCGTATTTTTTGTACAAAGAATTTGTATTTGATCAATCATAACAAGTCTTCATTCTGAGTTCAATGTAATTGAAAATTAAATCGGTATAATCTGAATGACGTGACGCAAAAAGATTTTAACAACTAAAAATAGTGTTATTCTATATTCACCTTTCATCAGAGAACTCGTATAAGCCTTTATGCGTTTCTTGGTTTTTAAAATGTCAATACAGTTAATTATGCATTCTCTGATCGCTTCCTTCATCAATCAACTATTTTCAGTGATGCATAAGGGGCGACTATTTATTCATCAGCTATGTAAGTAATCAAGCCATCCCGTGTGGTTCTTTGCGTTCCTATGCAATTTCTTAGCATGCAACATTGTTTGTAGTAACCCACCTTACTACACTATACTACACTCAATTTGAGACATTTCATCTATTGGTTTTGAAACAAATCATAAGATGGTCAAAATAATGATTAAGTACTTTATAAGATGTTTCTATTCCCGTGATATTCATAGAGCAAGTTAGGCTCCTAAACTGTTTTCTCTGATTAGATCAATATTTGCTTTCTATTTCAAAAGTGCGTCAAAACTATTGCTTCGTATACTCTGCCATTTTTTAAATTGTTCCCACTGGGTTTTCACTCATTTGCCGACCTAGGAATATTTTAATCGCACTTACACGCGTCTAACGCATAAACTAATCTATTAAGCTACGTAACAGATAGAATATTTTAACACCACAGTTCCTCGTGTACTGAGTAACGGAAGATATATTGCTATGCAACCAGTAAACCGGCTGCTCCTTGCGTTACAGATTATCCCATCCTCCGAAGCTAATCCAGAGTAGACCCCCATTAGACCCCCATTCCACTTTCGCAGATTTTCCTCAATAAATTTATTAGGAAACTGCATGTTAACGAAGTGAACATTCTCACGTAAAGCCAGTTTAAGTAATTTCAACACAAGCTCTTTGATTCATAAAATTGGATTTTATTATTCATCACATAGTTCTTTAACTCATTTTTCTTTTTTCTTTTTTTTTTAAGTTCTAAGTTTTTAAATCAAGCACCAATTGTTTCTTTCGGCGCTGAGAAAAAAATGCAAGTAGAAATAAATATGGTTTTAAAAACATTCATTGAGATCAATTTTATAAAGCACTAAAATTGCTATATTTTCATGTTGCGACTAATTTTTAAAGATTAGTGTACAATCACGTGATTTTATAAGTTTTAGCAAGATTGGTAAGATCTAAAGTATATTGTCTGATATCTACTATGTGTTTGAAAATATCCAAGGCAAATATCGTAGTAAATCGTATGGTAGGATAAAAAAATTGGACCACGGTCAATATTCTCCCTCGAGGAATTGTTAAAACTGTTACTGCCTTTGTCAATGTCCGAGTTTACCAAGGACAATTAACCATCTATAGTCGCTAATAAGTCGAGTTCAACTGCAAATAACATAGACCTTGATCTGCCGTCGCATAATGCGCCGGCAGATCAGAGTCTATACTGTTTGTTCTACTGATTAATCCTAACAAACTGCACAGACCAAGATGTGACAGCTTATTTTGCGACGGCAAATCTGGGTCTGTGCATTTTTTCAGTTGGATTCGACTTATAAGAGAGTATATACAGTAATTGTGCACTAATTTTTGTTGATACATTTGTGCCTAAGGTAAAATAAATCTAGTTTCATGGTGTTTCGATGCCTTTTTCTTTCTGAAGCTTTTTTCCAAAAATAAGTGCAACGTTTTATATCTTGCAAAAAGCCTGTAGTGTATTGAATTTCGTGCACTTTAATAACATTCACAGGACTAAGACAGGGTGTTTTGTATGTACGTTTACTGTGTTGGAAGCAGTGTGACGTCAGTGGTTTATTCTTATGTGAAGGAAGGTTGATATACTTATCACACGAACTTATCTCAAGTTGCACACCCAAGTAAACACGTTGTGTTCTACAAATTCATTTATTTTATAACTTTATCATGCATATGTGGGGGCAGTCCTTGTTTACAAAAGGCGCACATAGTGTTTTTGCTAAGATTACTTCTATGTCCACATTCATTTTGATGACACTATTCGCCAATTACAATATAATGTTGGCATTTAACAGCGCTTTCAGTAAAAGTAAATTATAAAAGACAGTACGTTTTGCTTCTATGTTGGCCTATAGTGGACTGACAAATCTTGTTATGGCTAACAAAGTTTGCAAAATATGACGTACAATTCTGTACGTATGACGTACAAAACGACGTACAATTATTTACGTATGACGTACAATTATGTACGTTTGACGTACAAAAACGACGTACAATTCTCTAGGTATAAACGTGGTGCTGTCGCTATGTGTTTTGTCCTTTAACTTTTATGGTCTAAACGAGCATTTATATACAATATGTGCAAAATGATAATTTGCGAAAACAATTTTTAAATATATGCCGACCATGAAACTAAACAGCATGTCATATGAGTTATCGAATAAATAATAAATAAAAATATTAAAGGGTAATTTTCCTACTTACTAGATACATTTGGTTCACCTCGTGAGTTTTGCTAAAGAAAAAATATACAAATAATGACAATAGCAATGATTTCTGAAAAAAGAAATATCGGTATATTCTTCATTTTGAGACAAATCATACATCTGGTGTCGATCATATTAACACTGTAACAGCAAATTTTACGATAATGAACACAAATCATTTAGCTCTCAAGTCGATATATACTTTAAATTTCAGAAGTGATATTGTAGCGAAAATGCCATTTGGTACACATTTGCATTATCAGTATGTACATGATATGTTTACTTAGGCTATAATGTATATATTTACGTTAAATTATATATATATATATATATATATATATATATATATATATATATATATATATATATATATAACGATTGAAGAGAATCTGCATGTAAAGAACTGTACATCATTGTGGCTGTTATCTGCCATCGTATACCATACATTGCGCATCATTATTGCCATTATCTGCCATCGTATACCATATATATATATATATATATATATATATATATATATATATATATATATATATATATATATATATATAATGATAATTGCACTTGAAATAAACTGGTGAAAAGTACAAGTGTGTCATTTGAAAATGTCATTAACCTCAGTGTTTCCTAAGTCTAACCGTCTTCCTAATTGCCAACACGATATATAGTGGCGTGGGGGTGGGTTATTGACCTGACGAAGAATACATATTCTCGGACTCTCTTATCAATTGCCTTGAAACGATTTTAGTTTCATTGATTGGAATATTACGGCCTAGCCAATTTCGTGATTACTGTTTGACGTGGATCAAATGAACTCACGTATTAAATGATGGTAATGGGAGGCTCTATATGATAATGCAATTTTATTGCTTTTTCGTACATTTACTTTCGTCTGACCTGACATTTGGGTCAGATCTTTTCAGATGGGTTAATAAACTCTAACTCAGCCGTCCATAGCGCCGTGAATCATATCGGAATTGAATGCACTCCAAGTGGTTGTCATTTTGGGGTGCTATTGTCTCCGCTTGGCACATATCATCAGCAACCATTCAATCGGAAAGACCAGTTTTGTTTCGGGAAAGATAAGGTATTCATTAAGAGACTGAAAATTCCCTTTCCTATTAGGAGAACCGTCTGTCACTGTTCACATTACGGAATTTTCGTGATCAATTGAAGAGTTCCAAAAGAGAGACACTCCAGCTATAAATATTAGTTTATCCGAGTGAACTCCCTTTGACGTTACGGTATTGAACTGAAGGACTCACGGTACTATTTCAGCTCCCATAGTAAACCTATGGAAAAATCATGATATTAAAAAGTTAAAAATTTGAAATTTCTGAATGCTCATGATCAAACCTATATTTATCGGTATAGACATATCCTTAATGCAAGCTTCTCTGTAGAGAAAACCATATGCGTCGCGGTATTTTCTGAATCTACATATGTTTGATACATGTGTTTTCAATTCCGCACCAATGAGTCACGTGCTAATTTCAGTAATGAGTTTTCCAAACTCAAGTCTGTAAAAGGACTAAAATTCCATCAGTAAAACATGGTCTCTATTTTTTCAAGTTACAACTAGGATAAACTCTCAAAAGATTCTTTTCACTAAAATGTTACTTTCATTATCAACCAATCCTGGCCAGCCAAATCCATATTTACGCTTTTTTTTTATATCTTCAACCGTTTCTAGACTGATTTCCATTCTTCCATATCATTAGTACTGTGAGTCCTTAAGGTTCACTTAAATAATTTCGATTAATGTTTACACTTGGATATAAAGTTTAATAAAATATTCAGTTATCGAAAGAATTATACATATCGTGCTGACGTAATTGTGCAGTAATGTGACTGCATGAAGATCTCATGATGCCATATATATCACCGTAACCGTTATCCCGACAATTAGTACTCTGCTAATGTCTTCATTCAGTTTAGTTTACTTTTAACATCAAACTTTCCGAACAAACTAACAGTCAATTCATTTTTGCCAATTTTTACCATTTTGACCATTTTTCGACACTCACTACAGTCAGTTTGAAGAGGCATACGACTTAAGTAATATAGGGTTTAGTGACACGTCAGCACGATCCTTGCTATACCATGCCGAGGAAGTTTAGGCATCCCCAAAAAGGCAAACAAAACAAAGATAAAAGACAAAAAAGGGTAAAATGCTTAAAATACAAAGTCCAATTCTTGATATGAACCGCACTCTTTTAAAAGAAAATCCAAGACCTTCTCATTTGGAACATCATCACGTGACGCATCCCAAAGCAAAATGGTTGCCTCCATTAGTCACCTTTAGTGGCTCATCAGCCCTATTATACATCCCAGAGCCAACAGAGGGGATCAGCTGAAGAAAGCCAAAAATTATATTATATTGAGAATGTACACAAATCTGGAGAACTATCCTTCTAAAGATGAGTTGGAAGATATAATGGTATAATCACAATAGTCCAAAACGCTACATCTCTTCTTTCCTTGTCATGTATTCGTAGAGTCAAAAGAGTAAACAAGCGAGGCAGAATTAAATTACAAGCTGGTACATAAGCCTGTTACAATTCATTAATAATTATATGTGTAACAGATCTGAAACAGCATGGAATAGTATTCAAACCAATTTACCCATAACGCCCTGTTTGTAACGGCTGCTGATGCTAATATTCTGACATAGGATACAACAGCAGGTGTGGATAAAACAAAATCCAGTACAATGGTGTCTGGCTCTTTTTCGATATTTAAGTACGGATAAACCAGACAATGGAATATCAATTGAAATGTGAGAATATGAGATAAAACCGGCGATGAATAGAACAGATGTAACTATAATGACATTCCATATTTGTTGAAATATGACTAACCTTACGAATAAGTAAAACGCCAAAAATTTTTTAAAAATGTCGAGTTTTTGTTATGTCATTTATTAACAATATATTTAGTATGTTGCTTGTTAATCAGCTGGTTTTAATTCCTGCTAGACTTGGATCACCGCATGAAAATGTAACAGTAAAGTTACAATTCTCCTATTCCAGCACATAGCTCATGATGCAGGAGGTTATGCCACCACCACCCGCACCTCCTTTCCGGCATACTGGTTCATTGCAAAGTTACCCACATCTTTCCATAGCAGTCGGAGATACCCATTTACAGTCTGGTATACGGGATCTTTCCCTAGAGGTCGGAAGTACCCATTTATAGTCTGGTATACGGGGTCTTTCCCTAGCAGTCGGAGGTACCAATTTACAGTCTGGTATACGGGATCTTTCCCTAGCAGTCGGAGGTACCCATTTACAGTCTGGTATACGGGATCTTTCCCTAGCAGTCGGAGGTACCCATTTACAGTCTGGTATACGGGGTCTTTCCCTAGCAGTCGGAGGTACCCATTTACAGTCTGGTATACGGGATCTTTCCCTAGCAGTCGGAGGTACCCATTTACAGTCTGGTAAACGGGAGCAAAGAATAATAATTATTATATGGGGGTTAGGAAATTCGGTGCTTAAGTTTTTTTGTTTTAAATCCACAGGCCAAAATGTACCTTCTTGCTATATATAAATGCATACTGGAGGTAATTAGCCGTTAATGAGGAGAAGCTTTCAAAAAAACGTCACCAAAACACTGCATTGGTGCACCGTCAAGCCTGAACGACAGACGCTTTGAAATTAAACGTCTACGAGCTACGAATAGAAAACTGACATAATAAAAATAAAACTTCAGTGGCATTTCCTTGAATGTTTATCATAGGGCATGGATTTTTACTCGTTTGATCAATTAAATACATCAAGCACAGTATTTATTGCAGTCTATTTTATTTTAATTTAGAGCGGTAACCTTAAATTTGTCTACGTTGTTAAATGATGCAATTTGCTTTTCGTCTCAGTGTTTAGTCCTTGCGAAACTGGCGAGTCAATTTTCAGTGCATTATTATTGAATTAGATGTATTCGTACGTATAGTACAGCAGTCAATAAAGAACTGCGTGCAGTCGCTGTCTTACACTGAGGTAAATCGATCGCAATAAGAATATGCACCTTTTTGTGCCTGAGAAACCATAGCTTTTTTATCCTTCTTTTATGCAAAAGAAACGTGCAACAGTCGATTAGTGAAATTATGACAATGGATGATAATCTTGGGATTTCCTCTTCTTAAGATATTTTCTGTATAATTAAAACAAAATATATTAACATACTGGTTTGAACTTTTTCCTCCTCTGTCATGTAAGAAATTTGTTTGCTGAAGGCCAATTTGAAAATGTCACTGGAAGTCTTCGCTCAATCGATTACTTTCAAGGTAAAGCAATATGTTTTTCTGTAACAAAAATGTTCAGTTAAAAAAAAACAAAAAAACAATCAAAACTTGCTCAGATTTTGGTTCACCTATATACACAGTGCAAAATGAATCATTGTTTGTCTAGTTTATTATACTTTATGGTACTCTGACCTTTCCAGTTGCGAATCTGAAATCTGGAAACGCGACATGTGTAATGCTATGGCAAAGGGAAGACAAGGTCTTCGTGAAGACGTACTTCTGCAGTAATGTTGCAGTGTCTATTTCCTTCCTTATGAGGGTAGATATACTGAGACTGGGAATATTTATGACAAAGTAACATTATATTTAAGTTATCTTCTGTCAAAGATCGTTAACATGACAAAGAATGTCTTAAAAATCGTATACATTGTGTCCGATATGTAAACCAACAGCAACAAATGCAATGGTTTGGCTCGAAATGGGCAATGTTCCGATATTATATTCATCTGATAATATTTATTATTGACAATAGCATGTGAAGCTAGATATAGATCATCGTATAATGTAATCAAGTGCTACATGATAATATTTCAGTCAATTTCTATATGTACTGTACATTGTTCGCTTGTTCGGAGGATTTATGTGATCCAGAGAGAGAGAGAGAGAGAGAGAGAGAGAGAGAGAGAGAGAGAGAGAGAGAGAGAGTCCATAAATCAATCACATCGAAGATATACAGTAAAACCCTACATACTTTACGCGCATACAATTATTTCCTCTGTGGACACGAGTTCTTGATATATAGGATGAATTGGCCTGGGTCACTCTGTCGGCTTCGGCTTTCATCGCCATGCAACGGATACCCAAACCAGGTCCACGGGAAAAGAAACGAATTGAAACGAAAACAAGGCGTACCAAATTTTTGACCCAAATGGCGCTGTAAATGATGATTAAGGTAAACTAAATCAATAAAGAAAACAAAGCATGCCAATTCACACCTTTAAGGTAAAAAAAATTAAAATGTATGCAAGTCACGAAGAATGTTGTAAGAACAATTTTGTTGCATACAAGCCAGGCGTCTTTTTGACGTCATGCACATAATAACCTCATAATCTCGATAAGGTCAACACTTTCTCAAGGGACTAGCATACTCCTTACAGTGGGTTACTTCAGTTTGGAAGATGATACCACTGCTACAATGATGTAAATTTGGTGGTAACACGTCATCTGAAGTAAACAGAACGTGTTGATAACTGCATCACACTCAGTTCATATTATATTCTCTGCGATTTTTTCTCTACAATGGCCTTAGTGCAGGATGTGGCGATTTTACCTAATATGCAGAAGAAAAATGTAAAGAACTCTTTACTTGCAGAGACGGAGCATAGGTCTGACGACGTTACAAGGTAGCACGCTGCAGACGTCACATTATACCGATAATGAAGTGCATCTGAACCGTCTTAAATAGTCTGGTTCTTAAACCTTGTTTATGATTGGATTTCAATCTGAGAGATATAAGGTAGGATTCAGACAAAGTGCTCGTTTATTAATGCGCAAAGACGATGTACTGAGGTTTAGATGATCCAGGGGTCAAAACAACCTTCCGGCAGCGATATATTCCGAAATAGTACGAGCTGTGAGGATCGTGAGGGATGCGATCAAAACGTGTCCACTTTGTATTAATAAACCACAACGGAGCGTTTTTTTTTTCTTCCCCAGACTGATATCTGCAAATCATCTATGCAGATACAGTCTGGGCAGGCCGAGACTAAGGGTGAATATGAAAGTATACTTAGGAAAATGGGTCCATACATGTTATCTTTATTAAGCAAGTGTGTCCTATATGGAGATGTACGATCAGACAGATTAAATGTATTTTCTTTAACAGAATACTTATCATTTTTATTATATAGTTATTATACAATTCTGCCCAGCTTATTGCTGCTCCTAATGTGAGAAATTTAAAGACAGATATATTTTCAAATTTCGTCAGTATTATTGTTTTTTTTTTCTCGAACCGTACAAATCTTTGCCTGCAATTTGAAATATATTTGGTGCGGTGGGTAGCGTGCCCTACTCTCAATCGGAAGAATGAGAGTTTGAATCTCGCCCAACCTTGTTGGTTAGGCTGCAGTAGTGTGTCACTCGGTTAGACACTTTTCTCATCAGCATGATATAACCTTTCGTGTGTTGATGTGCAGTAAACCCAACACAAACAAACAGAAAAATGACTGCATCAACAAGGCCTCTTACGAAATGTCTCTGCGCTTTGGTGTTCCAGACTTTTTAAACTACGTGAATGAGATGAAGTTTGATTACATTTTACAGATTTTTTGGTGTCTTTGACATTTTCTGTCCTAATAGATTATGCTAGCAATAGTGAATATTGTATAATTTTAGACGGATTCTTTCAAGTAGATATTTTGCATTATATTTGTGCTTTCCATCTACTTTTGACTATTTTATGTTCGTGAAAACGAACTCAACAATAATGGAGTTGAGAGCAGTCATTATACACATTTTAAACTTTCCACGTGTCATATCAGATGAAATTAAGCTGCAAACTTTAATATTGGAACATAAATTCATTTTATCTCTAAATCGTATCTCCGACCAAAAAATAATGTGTTATGGACAATAATGTACAGTTTCAACGTACCGTTGCAAGCAAAAGAGCTGTTGTCAACTGACTTTAAAACCACAAAGATGATACTGGATAAGATTTTAATTTGATAGGCAATGTAATAACAGAAGCTGTTGTAGAGAATGTTATTTTCCCGATTGAAAAAAGGAAAACCTCATGTTCGGCGAAAATTTGCAAGTTAAGCGTCGTCTAAAATTAATAGCGGTATACGTTGAATGACACGAGGAGAATTGCTTATGTCTTTACAATCACAGCTCGATATTATTTTAGTAATCTATTGACTTTCCCATTATGTGTTTTATCAGAGAAGGTACAACAGCAATTTCGATGAAACTGTTTTTTTTTTTCTTCCCCAGTGTATTGAGCAACAAATAGTTTGAATCTGTGCACAAATTAATCTTTGCAACTGGAGTTAGCATGGAATACAGGAAACCTGAAAAAAGATTTGCAATTGGATTTAGCATGAAATACAGGAAACCGAGTTTAGGCGGAAGGTGCCTTCTAAATAAATAGTCAGTATGTTTTACCATTTCAGTAAATGAATAAAGGTCTATACTAGATTTACCTAATAATTGTTAAATAAACCACACCTTTGTCAATTTTTTAAGCAAAACGATCAAATTATTGTATTTTCATATTTGCACATTTTATGCACAGTTTATGAAAAAGGTTAAATAAACGATTCCATGTGTTAAAATATGGTGATAAAAAGATCAACCTCTACGTCATATTCTACGTCAGATTTTAGTTTGAATCATATTAGTTTTTTTTCACAATAAAACCACGAAATAGCACATCATAGTATAAAGCTTCCCATCTTTACAAGTGGGTAGCATCTTTAATATAATGATAAATTTGTTACAAGCATATTAATATGAACATCGAATTAGAAAGACAATACAATTTCATAGATGCCTTGTTTCTGCTACATTTTCTTGATTTATTCAACAAGATTGTTGGTAACTTTTAACACATCATGCCGTACAGTAGGACACCACTCTAAAAAAAAATTCCTAATTTGCATCGTTAGTCTTTTAACGTGAATCATGTTTCCTCATCTAAGTTCTCACATCTTGAAAACCATTCGCACTGAATTTAAAAGTCGATTATTGAATGTACCATGTGCATTATAAGGTATAGCATTTATATTAGTATATGAAAAAACCCAGGTAACTAAATGAATTAAATCATCAACTTTCGATATTTGTCCTATTCAGAAAAACAGTTTCGTTTTGTCCTATGATAATATGTTATTAAAATAATAAGGTCAGCTAAATATCATGGTTTGTTTTCACGTCTACAGTGGCTACCTATACAAAAATGTATTCTTTATTTTATAGAAATCGTGATATATAAATCTCAAATGATCTTTCTCCAGATTATATATCTAACGTACTTGAACTAAGATTATGAAATACTCAGAGTGCTCCGATCAAAAACTTGCAACGAACTCCAGATTCCGTGGTCTAAAACTAATTATTGCGTGTGTTAAATATAAGAAACGGCTTCTATAATAGCGTTCTTATATAAGAATTCTGGCATGCCAAAGATTTGATTAAAATACACTCATCTAACTGGGGTAAATTATTGCTAACAGAAGTGAAGCTTGCATATTCAATAGCCACACCCTGAAAGAAGACAAAGGTAAGCTCTAGAGCGAGTGAATTATGTATGTATCTATCATGAAGTGAATGGAGTCTCTTTCTGCATTTGTTATATTGCGATGTTATCTCTTTTGTATAAAACTCCAATTGTTATGTTGAACCTTAACGCACTAGTTTTTAAATGTTTTTCACATCCTCTACTTTTTGTGCTTTTGAAAGAAACCAGATCACAAACATAGCACGATAATAATTCGGCAGTTACGCTCACAGATCACGTGATTTCATCTATCCTGATCAATATTTAGTTGAATCGTTGGCACAGGGTCCTGTCTACCGCTAATACTATATGTCATTTATATATTCTTTATTATGAAGATTTCATTCGAGCATTAGCTCCACAATAATGGTACATATATGCACCTTTTGCCAATAAATCTTGAAAATAACAGCAACGAGTACAGGATAAAAACTCAAGTACAACAATGTCAAGTCTTCTACTGTAAGCAACACATGAAATGTTGCTAGAATGTGACTTTTAACGTCTTTGTTCTTGTTTTGCAAATAATAATGAAAACAAAATTGTGCGACCGACATGTACATTTTTAATCTTAAATAAACATTCTAGTAGAATTCTAGTTGTAGTACCTCTGCTTTAATCTAAAATATTCGACCTATTGAGAGTAATATACCATAAACAGAAATACTACCATACCATTGCCAAATTGAGCATGTTGGGAAATGGAAAATTCAATCTGACGTTAGATCGCTAGCGGAAATAACATGTCAGACATTTTTCTCAAATTTCTACATATGCATGATCGTACTTGTTTAGTGTAGAGGTACGATGGGAATATCTCTATCTTTTATCACGTGACTGCTGTTTTTCAAGACATGACATTTTGCTGCGATTATAGTGCACAGAAACTGGCAAATACATCCCCAATTTCTGACCTCATTTGAGCATTTCTTTCACAATAATCAAGACAAACATAAATTACAACACATTTACGTACCAAAACGTACCAAAACGAGCAGCTGACAAAGTTAGTGTACCGCAAAAAGGACGTTTTGTACTAATCAGTCTAGCTACAGGTATATATTTTGTAGTGCGCTTTCTAGTCGTTATTGCTATTATTATTGTTGTTATTGTTATTTGGGAAAATTCATCTAATCATCATTTTTATGAAAGGAAAATCAATTATAGATCAAAACGGAATCGAGGTCTATATCATTATTATTTTTTCATTTATTTTGTTTTGGTATCCTTTAATCTGAATGGTAAGAGTTGACTTGACACTTTTACATGTTCACATTTGCATCATTGGGCAATCTATCTTCAGTACCCAATTCCTACTCTGTTTATTGCCATTACCTAGACTAGGAGTGTCAAACTCATTTGCCATGGCGGGGCATGATTTGATATAAATAATAATAAATAATAATAATAAATAATGAGTCTGTCGGGCCGTATGTTTGACACCCCCGGCATAGACAATCTCGACCACATATCTTTAAACTGGTATGTGTTTAAACATTACTTAAAATTTACACGGAAGCTTTCAGTGTAAACATAACTCTATTACGCTTTACCTCAAAATGATGAAATTTTTCAATTGGTGTTTTGCTGTTTTAAATTTGCATAAATATTTGCAATATGCCATTTTGACTTCGATCTTAATCTTTCGTTCAGGAATGTGAAGAAAAAATTATCCTTCATTATGCTTCAGTGTTGAATAGGAACATTGCGTCCTCGCGGTCCGAATTTGGCTTCAGACACTGGGCAAAGACTTGTGTCGGACACAAAAATTCTGTACCCAGGATGGAATTTTCCTATCCTAAACCAATGCATATGAAGGATTGTTTAAATCATGTATATGTAATTGAGTAGGAATTTCCAATTAGTAAGGTTTAGTTAGATGAATATAAGATTAATGTTTTATAATTAAATCATATTGATTGTTTTGCGACTGACTACTTTCATGCCCCCCCCCCCCAAAAAAAATATAAATAACATAAATAAATAAATTAACTAAAGAACTACACAAAAAAATATCACTAAACGTTGGCGATTTTACTTCGCTTCTTATGAATTAAGTCTGAAGGATAAAAGTATGTTAATCTAACACAGGGTTTACAGCCCAGAAAAAAGGTTATAGCTTCTCAAAGGCTGCTGGTGTAACAAATTTAAACCTACATCCTTGCTCTATATCAATTTATATTAATTATTAAAGGCAAATATAAATTTTGCCTGTAGGATGCTTGGGTATAACATGTATATATACCATTGATAAGAGCAACAACAAAAAAACTTTCTGAAACAGATTGCAATCCCTTGAGATGCAGTTTACGCTGCATGTCAGAATACAGTTGATATGGCATGAATAACAACGCTTTAGCCCAAGATATGACTTCTGAAAGTTCATCATAATTAGGATACGGTATACGGGTAGTTTGTCAATATGTTACATGTATCATGTCACATTAATGATACCATATTCCTGGACTATAAAGTCTAGGAAATACTTCTAGCTGTATATTCCTGGACTATTAAGTCTAGGAAATACTTCTAGCTGTATATTCCTGGACTATTAAGTCTAGGAAATACTTCTAGCTGTATATTCCTGGACTATTAAGTCTAGGAAATTCTTGTAGCTGTATATTCCTGGACTATTAAGTCTAGGAAATACTTCTAGCTGTATATTCCTGCACTATTAAGTCTAGGAAATACTTCTAGCTGTATATTCCTGCACTATTAAGTCTAGGAAATACTTCTAGCTGTATATTCCTGGACTATTAAGTTCTAAGAAATTCTTGTAGCTGCATATTCCTTGACTATTAGGTCTAGGAAATCCTTGTAGCTGCATATTCCTTGACTATTAGGTCTAGGAAATCCTTGTAGCTGCATATTCCTTGACTATTAGGTCTAGAAAATCCTTGTAGCTGCATATTCCTGGACTACTAGCTGCATATTCCTGGACTATTAAGTTCTAGGAAATTCTTGTGGCTGCATATTCCTTGACTATTAGGTCTAGGAAATTCTTGTAGCTGCATATTCCTGGACTATTAAGTATATGAAATTCTTGTAGCTGCATATACCTGGACTATTAAGTTCTAGGAAATTCTTGTAGCTGCATATTCCTGGACTATTAAGTCAAGGAAATTCTTGTAGCTGCATATTCCTGGACTATTAAGTATAGGAAATTCTTGTAGCTGCATATTCCTGGACTATTAAGTTCTAGGAAATACTTCTAGCTGTATATTCCTGGACTATTAAGTCTAGGAAATTCTTGTAGCCGCATCTTCCTGGACTATTAAGTCTAGGAAATTCTTGTAGCTGCATCTTCCTGGACTATTAAGTCTAGGAAATTCTTGTAGCTGCATCTTCCTGGACTACTAGCTGCATATTCCTTGACTATTAGGTCTAGGAAATTATTGTAGCTGCATATTCCTGGACTATTAAGTCAAGGAAATTCTTGTAGCTGCATATTCCTGGACTATTAAGTATAGGAAATTCTTGTAGCTGCATATTCCTGGACTATTAAGTTCTAGGAAATACTTCTAGCTGTATATTCCTGGACTATTAAGTCTAGGAAATTCTTGTAGCCGCATCTTCCTGGACTATTAAGTCTAGGAAATTCTTGTAGCTGCATCTTCCTGGACTATTAAGTCTAGGAAATTCTTGTAGCTGCATCTTCCTGGACTACTAGCTGCATATTCCTTGACTATTAGGTCTAGGAAATTATTGTAGCTGCATATTCCTGGACTATTAAGTCAAGGAAATTCTTGTAGCTGCATATTTCTGGACTATTAAGTCAAGGAAATTCTTGTAGCTGCATATTCCTTGACTATTAGGTCTAGGAAATTCTTGTAGCTGCATATTCCTGGACTATTAAGTCAAGGAAATTCTTGTAGTTGCATATTCCTGGACTATTAGGTCTAGGAAATTCTTGTAGCTGCATATTCCTGGACTATTAAGTCAAGGAAATTCTTGTAGCTGCATATTCCTGGACTATTAAGTCAAGGAAATTCTTGTAGCTGCATATTCCTGTACTATTAAGTCTAGAAAATTCTTGTAGCTGCATATTTCTGGACTATTAAGTCTAGGAAATTCTTGTAGCTGCATATTTCTGGACTATTAAGTCTAGGAAATACTTGTAGCTGCATATTCCTGGACTATTAATACTTGTTGCTGCATTTTTTGTTTTCGTTTAGAAAGACATAGTTTTCATTTCAGGAAGAAAACATTCTAGGTTTCTCCTCTACAACGTCCTTTATCGAGAAACTTTGCCTTCTATCTCATATCATACTTATAATATTTGGGTTGGAATGACCCAATGCCTAATTTAAAATTTTTCTGGAATCATATTTTTGTAATCATATATCGCATCCCAGTGATACGATTCATAAAAGTTACACTTCTGCAATGAATGAGATCAAAAGATCTTTCAATATTCGGAAAGGACTAAACAGTCACTTATGAAGTTGCAGACACTTTGTTGTAGAATACAAAAAATATTTTTTATTTAGGCATTTCTCTGAATAAAACTTTTCCTTTCAGGTTTATACAGGTGTATCATTCAGAACTGGTTACTGAATTGTTTGTTTTGTTGATATACTTAAACTGAAACATCTTAAATCCACATCTCATTAAAATCATTGACATAAATATTTGCTGTCTGAAACACGAAGTCTGCTTTACTATGTGTTCGTTCCTTTTCTCAAATGAACTGCCCGCCATTTACAATTTTGTTTTTAGTTAAACGAGATTTTAGAGAATTTAAAACGAGTAGGCCCCAACTTAGTACCTGTGTTATAGGCTCATATATGAGGGTAATTGCTCTCAGCAGTAGACACCGACCAATAACATCAGATTACCGTATACTTCCTCCGAGAAGGTAAACATATATACCGATGCATTCTAAATGTAAATATGTCATGGACTATCCACATCTCGTTCTCTCAGACGGAACGAGACTAGTACGATCCTTCCGCTATAATGTTTCTTTTTTTATTTAAGGAATTCATTATATATAGAACTAAACAGTACTCATGCACATTCAAGGCCAAAACTTAATCTCGATCCCGGCCAGCACCAATGTGTTTCGCACTAGAACAGTCACCTTGTGCGTACAACATGAAATTATTGATTCTTTACACCACTGTAAATAACAGGGGAGAAACATGAGGATAAAGTATGGGTGTCTTTTTAAAGAAACATTTACCCCATAACCAATCATACGAAACCGCTTTGTACTACCTGTAAATATTTTTCCAGCAAGATTTACCTCCCTTTAGTACTTTTCTTATAGAAGATGATATAACATTTTTATTTTTAAAAATGGTCAAAAAATAGTTGTTGTTGGAGTTTTTGTTATGAACGAATTTTGTGGCTCATTTTATGAACTTTGAAAATAGTGATTTCATTTTGTTTTCCTTTCAAATTAAATTTAAAGTCGACACTGTTGCTATGTTGTTGCCTGTTGCTTGACTTCTCCCTATCTATTTAAAGTTAATTGTGTGCCGTATAGGTAAACATCACTACGTCACAAATGAAAAAGATTTGCATGCATCCAAACAGAGCAACAGTTACATAGATACATAACGGACATAATGGGTTCGCTAAGTAGTCCAGTACAGACTACATCTGTCAGGTTAGCAATTAATCCGACATAAAATAAGCAACTTAGTTGTCATATAATAACTTTTTTATAAAGGTTCTCACTTTACAAAAGTGTTACTGAGAAAAAGTATTCCTTGCATGCGCGTCAGAATGGGAGTTCAGCACACTAGAAAAGACCATGCTGGGTCAATAGAAAGAGAAATCATCTTTTCAAGTAATCCGATAATTCTGATGAGGGTGCAAAACGTCATGAATATTATGCTATAATCATTGGTCAATACTTTATTTTCCGAAGAAGCTGTGAGGAACATTGCAGTTCAGATTTAATAGCTACAACGGAGCATTCTGGTGCAAATTGTTTGGTTTGTTTTGTGGGTTTAACGCCATTTTCAGCACACGACAGGCTATACATGGCGGCCAGTATACCTGATGGAAGAAGAACCTGGGAAAACCCCTAAAAGAACCACTGACCCACAGGAAGCTACTGGCAAGCTTTCTCACATACCCACGATGGCCGAGCCGGAGACTCGAACCCACACAGACAGAGGTGAGATGTCAGTGATCTGTAAATGTGAGCTCCTTAGACCACTCGGCCACCCGGGACCCCTATGTGCAAATTGTTTAAGATAAGATAAGAATTCTTTATTTCAGACTGCATGGTCCAAACATCTAAATTAAAATATAAAATTTAGAAGTATTTCAAACATAAAAGTTCAAAGGCGTCTTATGTACAATATACAGACTCATCTATCTATAATCTGAGAATTTACAGGAATATCATAGTTCCGCAAAGATTTCAAGATACAATTCTTACTATTAAATATTTGTGCCATCATTGAAAACACATACTTTCTCATTAATTCTTCAAAACTGAAAAATACATTTTACTTTCCACACATGGTAGAGGCACTATTCCATCCTGAAAGACTTAATAGTAAACGAAGATTATTAGTAGAGCCAATAACTAGTTTTCTTTTCATACATTCACTCACTTGTGTCACAGAGGGCCGCAGTACATTGTGCAGTAATAAGATTTGAATAATCTAATCTTGATATTCAAAGAACAATGTCTAAATTTACGTAAAAGCATGTTTGTTCGAGTACACAAAAATCTGTAATATCTCATCATATCTTCATCATCAGACCGATTGGATTTAAAACATTTTCCCACATACGTATAACTATTGACATATGCAAGAGCATGGCCGTTAAGAAGTACAGAGGGAGGAGATGGTAATTTGAAAGAAGTTGACTGAAAGACCATGCATACCGATTTTTGTGTACTACATATGATATCATTCTCAACTGCGTAATGTTCACATATCTTTAATAATTTCCTTCAACCTGCGATGAAAGGACTTATCAATTACATATCATCAGCAAAACTAAAATTGTTAAGAAATGACGCATTTAGTGTCAAATGTATTCCCACGTGATACTGTGCCAGCTTACGATTTAAATCGTCTATGTATATATTAAATAACAAAGGCGAAAGAACACCTCCCTGCCTCACCCTATTGGTAACATGGAATGAATTGGATACTGCACTTCCACAACGCACATAGTACAACTGTTTGCCATACCAGTTAACTAGAGTATGAACTACGTAGACGGGTATTTGATTGCAGAGCAACTTTTTAAACAGTGTCCAATAATTGACCCTATCAATTGCCTTACTAGCGTCTAATAAACATGCAAACACAGGGCTACCATGTTCTAAATAATAGTTGACAGTTTCCTTAAAGGCATAGGGGCATAAGTCTGTTGAATGTTGTTTAAAACCAAAATTATTGTTAGAAATTCTGCCTTCACATATTCAAATATTTTCGAAATAATTGTCGCGAGAGCTATAGTCTATAATTATTTTTGTCTCCCAGGTTACTAATTTCACTTTTCAGTAGCGGGATAATTGTAACTTTTTTGAAATCATCAGAAACAAAGTTATGTACAAACATGTAATTAAATAAAATCATTAAAAGAGCACGGAGTCTATTATCTGAAAATTTAAAATGTTCTACATATAAAAAATCTGATCTTTCGGGGAACAGTTTTAGGAAGCTTTGAATATAGCAGCTCAACTATTTGTCTATCTTGTACTCAGCCTTTGATATTTACTTTAATCATATTTTTTTATAGTCGTACATTTGTGTGAACTTTATGGTTACAAATGATAATGTATCTCGACCTTGATCTGAATCTGTGATGTCATGCGCTTACGTACATCAGTCATATAAATTTGTATAATCATGTGCCAATCAAATGTAGATCCCGAACGCAGTAACTGACAACAGTGCCCGTAATGTGCTGAAAGGTAATAGCATATATATATATATATATATATATATATATATATATATATATATATATATATATATATATAGAGAGAGAGAGAGAGAGAGAGAGAGAGAGAGAGAGAGAGACTCACACACACACACACACACACAGGTTTCCCAACACTTCAATGCTCTCGTCGTCATGGAAGAAACAACTTACAAAAAACAATACAAACACACGCACACACACACACACACACACGCACACACACACATATATATATATATATATATATATATATATATATATATATATATATATATATATATATATATATATATATATATATTGTAACACACCTAGGGTATGTTCTATTTGTATTTACGTCTCCGTTTAGAGGTTTTTCAAGATTGAATTTAGTGATTATTTGTTGATTATGGGGAATCAGTGTTGGGGAGATATTTCTCAAACCGAGTAATTAGCTAATTACCAGGATCAGGCATCATAATGTACAGTATTCACGAGACTTAATGGTAGCACGGATTAGTTTCCTAATATAAGGAATTCTCGAGATAGTCTCACGTATACATGTAATTTGAGATAGGAATAATTCTGTGTATTAGGAGTTTGGGTCATGTTTCGAATCAGGTATCATGAAATACTGATCTACGGTTTAGAATAGCGTACTGATATATCATACGACTGTGAAGCAAGAAACACCATGTAAGTGGGAAATTAGAGTCTCGTGAATATGTGGTCGTTAGTTTGATTAGAGGAAAGTTATTTTCCGTATTAGCGAGTTTAAGAACCATTCTATTGACACCGACTGTTGTCTTGAGGTCCTTGGAAATAGGGAAAACACCGACCTCACGCAAGCCTCACGCAAGCCTCACCAAGCCTCACGCAAGTGGTCGACATTGCTTGTTTCGCTCGGTAGTCAGGTGCTTTGAGTGTTAGAAAAAAAAAAAAAAAAAAAAAAAAAAAAAAAATAACAAGGGGACCATGTTGGCGTAAGACACTCTTAAATGTTCACATTCCATGGGAAGCTGGTATAGGTGGGATGAAGTATATTCGGCATCACTTTCCTATTCAAGATTTGTCCAAAGTGTCGGAATTGAGAGTTCCGAATCTATTGGATTAGGCTGATATATTGTTTATACAGAAGCATAGCAACAAATCTGGAAATTTGTAAGCACAGGAAGTCGTGATCATATTGAAGTTTCAAATTTTAAATGTTACTGCAGATATTAAATGTTGGTATGTATGGAAAATTCGTTGTTCAATACAGTCGTGCCTCTGAACCTAATCGGATTCATGGTACAAAGAGAATTACTTATTTTGAAAAATCGTCTTTATTCCTTGTATTTTCTAAGAACAGTGATCCAATCATGAGACGGTAAATTGCATTTCATTTGTTTTAAAAATGCAATTACTTGCATCAAATATTAATGTTGACTGTTTTTTAAACTGTGGTCCCATGTCTGTAATCGAAAATAGGTAATTTTCCTTATTATACCATATTATGTGAATCATGTGGCGTTATCAAGAGACCTTCATATATTTTTCAGAGTGTACACTCTTTCCTTCACACCATTCTCTTCCACCCCGTCCCTCCCCTGAAATTCTTCTTCAAGAAAGCAACTTAAGTTCAAGGGTCATATTTCACAACACTCGACGTATTCAACATAAAAAATATTTCCTCTTTAACACTCTTTTAGTTTTTCAAATATCAGTTTGCGATATTATACGTGTATGATATATCTATGTTTGATCATACTGACTTGTTTGCGATATTATACGTGTATGATATATCTATGTTTGATCATACTGACTTGTTTGCGATATTATACGTGTATGATATATCTATGTTTGATCATACTGACTTGTTTGCGATATTATACGTGTATGATATATCTATGTTTGATCATACTGACTTGTTTGCGATATTATACGTGTATGATATATCTATGTTTGATCATACTGACTTGTTTGCGATTTTTTTTTTATCTTGTATCGAATGAGTATTTTTGAAAGATATCATCAGACAATGAACGGAATGATTGATAGCTTTTCCAGTATTACGTTTCCCATGGCATTCATTTAGCACTCATGCGCGATGATTTGTCTTTCTCTGTGCATATCATTATTAGATTAGATGATTGGAACAGGGCGCCAACCCACTGATATTTACAACCCACCATTTTCACCAAAGTGCGATCAAGTGCAAAAGAAAGTCTGCTGAATGGTGGCTTCATCATCCACTGTGAGGCAAGATGTACGGGAAAACATCATCACAGTGACAGGAGAGTACCTTGATTATTAAAATGCTGTGATTCAAAATTTGAAAATGATATGGCACTCTCATGTGGTAAATACCATCATCATTTCTAAGATTTCATGTCTGGAATAATTACAGACGAGAAAAACATTTTGCGATATGATATACCTAACTTGATTTATACAGATATTTTCGCCTGTTCAATATCTGTTAAAAAAAAGAATGATCTATTAATTTTCGTTTGGATACGTGTCCCGAAAATTATGGTTAAAAAAGACTATTATCTTACCACAAACGGAACTTGGTCTGTTTTATAAAGTTTCTCAGTAAATGACTGACTGACTGATGCACACTGTATTCACTACATAATTGGGAGAGGTAAATCTTCCCATATGTTAACGCAAAACATGAAAAATAAGTCCAGGAAACTTTGTGTCAAAAATATCTAACATAAGGTGAATTGGAGCTAAATTAAAAGTTACATTTATTAAGCAATTACCTGTATTCGACAGCCATTATTTAACGCTCACTTGTAACACCAAGTAAGTGAACAAATAAACTTATATTAAACGAACACTTTTCTTTAGAGACCTTTCGTTTTGTTTCTTAGAGGCGGATGCTTTCGGCAGGTCTGACGGTAAACATGTTCTGACAGTCACGTAGGTACCCTAATTTTATTTCAGACACTTTATTTTCTAGGTTTTAATGAGCGATACGCAATCCAGATGCTGTCATTAAAAGCTCCAAATGATCATATGATTTCATTCATATCCTGGATTGAAAACACTAGCTTTGATGTGAGAGTTGTGTTTACAATTGTTTGTATACACGGAACAATAACAAAACTTATTTTTATATGATGTTACCGAAAGCATTATACACACATGCTAAAATAAGATAGGTTAATGAAAATAAAATGCAAGATGTTTCTCCAACATAATCAATATTACTAATCAAACACAGCTACAACAAATAATACGAGATTAAACGTTACAAATGTTTGAGATGTTATATTGGTTTAGTTGAAACCTATTTTTATTGCAAGAAAAGGCAAAACAACTGGGATTGGTGATAAGTTCTTGCAACTTAGAAATACCTTTCCCACGCAAACAACATTTACAATATGTCAAAAGATGGCTAGCATACGCACACGTACATATGTATATAAAGAAGACGAGGTACAAATTAATTAAAGTAAAGAAGAAAGATAGAAGTTGGGAGGGTAAGAAGACGATAGAATTCTACAGATAAATTAAAGAATCTGTTATTCAGTAAGTGTTGGTATTAAACCTTATAGTGTTTTTAATGAACTGTTTGCACTGCCAATTATGATATTTTGCTATTTCGAAACATCCATTTAACAGTAAAATTAAATTTATGCATTAGTTATTTCATTCAGGAAACAATACACACCTCTGATCATTATATATATATATATATATATATATATATATATATATATATATATATATATATATATATACACACACACACACACATAAATTGGTTGATAACGGCGCAACAAGCTCTTCATCAGGGAAAAAAAAAATTAGATGCACAAAACAAACACTTAACACAAAATCCAAGAGAATTTCTTGACTCCTGGATGTTTGAGTGCCAGGGCGAAATCTACAAACAAGAAATAAAAATAGAAGAAAGAAATAAGAGAATAAAGTTTTAAAACGGGTAAACTACATATAAATTTGTTGCTGTCGTAAACCCAACAAAGTTGTATAACAAAATCAAATGAAAGAATTATCGTGTCTATCTGACATAAACATGTTTTTACTTAATACATGTCTGGCGATAAATCAACGCCAGATTATTACTTCCGGGTCAGTAGCCACGAATGTAGTCCCATTCTATTTTTAGAGCATTTTTTCCTCTCTCAGTATGGTGGTGACCCATGAGATAGATTTAGGTGTTCTTGGTATTGATTTAAAGGAAATTGTTTATTATTTGAAATATGAGTATTATGGTGTGTTTGTCTGTGAGTATTTTGGCGACAGTGCAGGGTGAGTAATGAGGCATTGTTGCTGGTCAGGAAGTGATATCTGTGACCCACTACACATTGTTTTGTTTACAGTCCAGCCTCTCAAACAACCTCTCAAACAAATGAACAAGAGTAATAATAATAATAATAATAATAATAATAATACATGCAAAATGTTACGGTATATTTACTTGAGTAAATATTGTCGCAAAAAATTCATTACCACTTCCTCATGTACAAACTGGTGTAGAATATATATATATATATATATATATATATATATATATATATATATATATATATATATATATATATATATAAGCCTAGTCTATTGTCACGGGATTGTGTGTACTTTATATAAATGTGTATGGGTGAACGAAAATGTACTCGGGTTTCGTTGCCGTGCACAGCATTACCCGAGGGTGGTTTATTTTTCGGCTCTAGTTTTTTCGAAGTGCGATTCATCCCATGCAGCATTTACAAATTGCCTGCAGTGAAAATCCAAGTACACCGAGTTCTCTAGCTGCGCATATTCATCACAGCTAGGGTACTTATAGAGCGATTTCTCTATGTACATTTACATTACGACGAGTTTTGACAGGAAGCTAACCACTTTACGGGAGCATCTTCAGCTCTAGAGCTGTTTTTATGGTTTGGTGGTCCTTGTAACCTGCGGGCCATGCGTGGTGGCTCCTTGACCATTGACTAGAGCGGGGGAACCGGAAATACATTTTGGTCGTCAACTGGACGCCAAGATATATATATATATATATATATATATATATATATATATATATATATGTGTGTGTGTGTGTGTGTGTGTGTGTGTGTGTGTGTTCCATGTTTAAATTGGTATATTGCAATATCGTCAAATGAGTGATAAATTCATAATTGAAATATCGCTAAATGGCTGATATATTGATAAATTCAAAATACATGCATCCATTCGTTGATTGGTGATAGAACAGTATTCACATTTGTTTACAAGTTCCATTCGTGAGTCTTATTTGATTTTCTCGTTAAAGTTACTTGTTGTTGATTAGTTCCATGCTAGGAACTATATCATTTGCTTATATCATTATGTTACAATGGGTCAGATTCATTCATCGTTAAATTGCATTATAAATAAACATCTCATTAACGCAATTGCTTTCGGTGTCTTCGCTAAATCCAATCCCAACCCGACTTCATCCTGTTACATCTATAAAGATATTCTTTAAAATGATGCATTTGTCTCTTAATTTTGCATGTCAGATGCTGCATTTTTTCCCTCAATTCTGCAAGTAAAATGTATAATTTTCTATCACCAAGCCAAAAGTATGCCAAAGTATTACTTCTTTGTATAAGTAACTGTTTAAATCCACTCAATGTCGTACAATTTCGTTTATCCGACTGCAGAGTGTTCTCTATCATCTTACACTTGATCGTATGAACGAAATATACGTACATAAAACAGAAACAACGTCAGCACGAAGGCAGGATTTAACGCAGTGAAATGGTACTATGTTGTTTGTTGTTGATTTTGTTTTTGGAGGGGGACCGCTGTTTGAAATTGCTACAGGGCCACCTACCACCTTAATCCGGCCTTGGTCAGCACTGTTGCATCAAGGATATTGACTGATGGCTCCTACATATGGAGGGATACATTTCTGTAAATATAATTGGCCATCACCATTAATAAGGATTTTTCCTTCTTTGACTCAAACAGTGAATCTGGTCTCCCAATATATAGACTCTATACTGGCATAAAATCCATGCTATTTAAGGGGAAGTAACCTAATGTACAAGATGAGCTGCAGGAATGTGACGCGCACTCTTCCTAAATATAGCATGGATTTATCATTTTAAAGCATGGATTTATCATTGTATAGCATGGATTTATCATTGTACTCTCTGATGGCGACTATATTTTTCCAGATTACAAAAGTTTGCACAGACGGAGCAAGGTATGGTTCGATATTTGTAAGGTGTGAAGAGGTTATGTAATTCTTAGCGAGATTGTAATTGTGCCAGTTAAATACTTTCGGAGATTGAAGGTGGGGTACGATTCATAATGGATCTACAGCTGACTATATAACTAGTTTTAACTTTAATGTGTCTTTTGTTCGGATAATATGCGCAAAGATGCTTCAATGACCATACATTTGTTCAGAATTACAATGGGCTATTTTGTTCAGTATAAAATACTTATAAAATATGCTCAGTAAGAAATACCCAACACTTCTTTTTTATTTCTTTATTTTTTTTTTCTTTATTGATTTGTTTTGACCGACAGAGGATATCAAAGCTTTACTTTCGTATTTACTCCTAAATGTTTTATCTTTCTTCTCGTTTACGAATATATTTACAAGTAGAGCATATTTTCTTCAAATTCCCTAAGATAAAAATAATAAAAAATATTTACTGCAAATTTAGACGATTTAAGTAGATAGTGACGCTATCAAAACGATATTTTATTTGTTCTTCTTTTTTCCATAAAAGTTCAATTCTGAGGTTTTTTTATTTGCATCTAAAATTTCGATTCTCGGTGTTGTTATAAATTTAGAGTTCAAATAGCAACATAATTTTTCTGTTAATTTCCACATTTCTTAGAATATTAGTGTATACAACTGTTCCTAAATTTAGATATGCTTCTTTTCTATTCTATGTTAATATTAGAAATAAAGCTGCAGATATATCATATTTGTTTCTAGCAACCAAAGCTTATAGTCACCTACATTGTTTTTGTTATAGTCATTGATTAAGCCACTTCTTAAGGTATGGACTGGGATAGCTTATGATACTTGTACCGAATCGTATTGTCGGAGAAGAAATATGAATGGTGATCAATTAGCGTATTAACAGATAGAACCCGTCAATGGAATATGTATACATGTATGTATGTAAGGTTGATTTGCTACAATAAATGAATATTGCTAAAAACGTTTAGATATTTATAAAGGATTTTGGTGGCACTCTACGGTTTCGTATTTTGCATAGGATTAGATTTTAAAAATTCCCCATGTTTCCTCACTGGTTATCCTGGCTATTTTATATTTTTTTTATATCTTAGGCATTTTTAAGCGAACTTTTAATTCCCTTTATTTTGGTATGTGATTGATGGGTGTATGATTGATGGGTGTAATTTTGGTTATAGAGTATACACCTTGGCCTTACCTCAGATGAACACCTATCAAAAAACTGCTAACTCCGCTTGGTCATTTTTCACTTCCTGAACCTCAAAGGCAAATTGTAAAAAAAGAGCCGATAATTTTTTTTTTACTTATATATTTTGTAATTCATTCACTGCACTTTTTGAAGCTGGTATTGATTATTCTGGCAAAATTCGTTTTCTCTATTTTAATAACTGCTAACGTTAGTGTACTTTGGACTAATTCAGACTGCTTTTTCAAGCACATGGGAGCAGCCATTTTGGTCAGCTGTGTGCTTAGATCATATACAATTTCCACAAGTACAACATATAAAGAACTTTCAGCTACAGTACATGAAAGTAGCATAGAGGTATGCCAGAATTCTCTCCAATGTGCATGGTGTAAATGCAAACAACATCACCTTTCACCTGTCACTCTCTCAGGAGTACGTAATATCTGTAGAGCACCACCATAAAGACCACATAGGTATTACAATTGTATGATTTAATTTTAGTTGTATAGCTGAAACATTTAAGTCGCAAGCATCTAAATAGTCTTTTTGAATAACTCTCATGTATTTTTTGTACAGAACAGTATTCGTTAGTAGCAAAGTCCCACACAACCCCGTTTTTTTCAACAATATAAACCAATGTTATTCTAAAAGACAGGAACATGAAACTTGCCACAACTATTCCTGAGATGTCACTAATAAATTTTACAGTTTGAACAGCTATATAACAGATCAAGTTCACAGAGGTCAAATGTCAAAGGGTAAACAGTTTGCTTGTATTTGTAACCCTAGGATACGGCAGAAAGCGACTCATTTTTTTCCCTTAATTTTATTACAGATGAATGAAAATAAATATTTTTGCTATATTTTCCTTTCACTTCATGCAACAGTTTTTAATTTAAGTTGACTTTACTCCTGTGTTATAAGACTTATAAATTCTCCATAATTAAGGTAATTGCACACACAATACTGCCACAAGGCATATTGGGTAAACAAGAGCAAAATAAGCATAATTAGCTTATTTTCATACATAACGTCAATGTTAATGTATCATTTTGTTGAGAAAATCATACATAATAATATGAAAGTAAGAAACTAAATTTCACAGATTTTCATATTTGTTTTAAAGTGGCACTCTGCAGTTTTGTATTTTGCATAGGATTAGATTCTTCAGAAAAATAATTTCCCAGGCTTTCCTCACTGGTTATCATGGCTATTTAAAAAAGACCCTGTATATCTTAGATATTGTTAAAAGAACTTTGAATTCCCTTTATTTTGGTTTATGATTGATGCGTGCAATTTGGGTTATAGAGTATACAGCTTGGTCTTACTTCAGATGTACACCTATCAAAAAACTGTTAGCTCCGCTTGGTCATTTTCACTTCCTGGACTTTACTTGTTATATATTTTGTAATTCAGTCATTACACTTTCAGTAGATGGTATTGCCTACTCTGGCAAAATTCGTTTTCCCTATTAATGTCAGTGTACTTTGGACTAATTCAGTTTGATTTTTTGAGCACATGAGAGCAGCCATTTTGGTCAGCTGTGTGCTTAGATCAAGTACAAGTTCCACAAGTACAATATGTAAAGAAATTTCAGCCACAGTACATGAAAGTAGCACAGTGGTATGCCAACATTCTCTCCATTATGCATGTTGCAAATGCAAACAACTTCACCTTATACTTGTCATTCTCTCAGAAGTACATAATATCTGTAGAGCGCCACCTTTATATGAGCCAACCGCGACAAAAAACATAACTTAGTTTGAAGAATACCTTCGACTCTTTTTCCAGAATATGGCTTCTGTAATGGATGTGCAGCGTCGCGATTTCAGTGCCTCGTAGCAAGAAGGCGCCCCTTTCTCCAGCTGTTCTGTCGTAATATAGCATTAGTGCTCTCATGATATTATAACTGTATCTAGAGTTTTATGTAGGTTGCGTGCGCTATAAAATGGCAGCTTTCCCCGTGGCTTTAGAACGAGTGCTTAATTTAATACTTTTATCTTAGCGCCTAATGGGTCCATTATGTCTTCTGTAATTAAATTGCTGTTCGACAAAACACTGTCGCTTTTCAGTCTATACATATTCGCTATACGGCTATGCAACAAAACCCCCAATCTCTATTACTGGACAACTCAATCTACGTCGGACACTTTCACTTTCTAACAGAAAAGAAGACAAATGAGAACTATCACAAAGCATATAATGATCTCCAGAATGATTTAAGGCTATGTTGGCGCTTGCGATCGCCAAAATCGCCAAAATGTTTTCAGATAGCAATTCATATCAATAATAACAGCACATTTAGAGATTGAAAATGTAGTGGCTTGTGCTGTTGTCTGCAGATTTTTGCATTTTCGTTACTTATGTCTGGTAGTGTAATGCGTTTTCGATGTTGTACAATTAATGTAAGGGGCTTAATTTATTAATGAAGGAACAATCAGAAATGCATACTTCAGCAATAAGTAAATGTTCATGGATTGGAAAAGAACAATTTATGAGAAGGCGGCGAATTATGAAAGAAAATACTAGTCAACATTTGGTAATAACGAAAGTTTGATAGGAGTCAGATCTTAAACAGAAAATTCAATATTGAAACTCTTTTCAGGTAAACTAGATAACAGATCATGTACGTGTTTTACGGGAACAAAAGTTGGCGACTAGTTGGGAAATTCTAGCTCCAGCTCAATTTTATGCGCATCAACTGACGCGATATTTTCTGTTATCTTAACAGAAGCTGTTGAAGCAATGTTGTGTTTGTTTGGTTGTTGTTTTTGTTGGTTTTAACGGCACTTTTAACACATTATTAGCTAAATCATGCCGAGGAAATGGAAGCTAAGTGCCTTTCCCAAGGACACGCCGTGGCAGCCGACCCGGAATGGCCTAGGCGGGGTATAGAACCCGCGACGTTTGGATTACGAGTCTGACGCTCCACCGACTGAGCAAGATTGTGTAAATAAACTGTTGTGACCAAATCCGAATAGGTAATTTCTATTGAATTTTATCTTTGTCCCGGAATTATTCTTTGAAATAGAGTGCAAGGTCGACAACATGCAGTTATACTGGTATACACTATTCGTCCATGAGCTTGTTTGTAATTAGTATTGAGTCAAATATTACAGCGCTCTGCCCTGCGGAAAAGAAGAACACACACACACACACACACATACACACACACAAATTACAGACGGTGACGATGACGACTATGACAACAACAACAACTACTACTACTACAACTACTACTACAAGAAAGAAGTAATATGAGACAAAGAGAAAATTAAATATTGTACCTGGCTGAAATTTTTATACGGTTGTAGACGCTCAGAATTATAAATAAGGACAATCTATAAAAATAGTAATCCTTCCACTACCCAATGAAAGAAAAAAATAAAAATTACACCACTTTACCTCATCCAATGTTCAACTTCAAAGAATTTTCCAGGTGTATGCCTTTCTTGTAAGTTTTAAGGCCAACGATATTATTGCATAAATGTAATCCATATATCCATTGTTTCATACTATTGTTGAAATTGAAGTGATTCAGCTATAAAGAAAGAACTCGTATACATTTCCCGTAAATTAATGCAGTGAAATTAAATGAGTTGAAACCAGTATCTTAAGGCTATTGCAGTACACCTTAAAAGTGGAGGCCTTTGATCTGTAACTTGAAAAGGTCAACAAAAACGTCAGACTACATCACCACTACCCTAGAAATCGTTCAATAACGCTACTTTGCAATTACTCAGCAGCTTTGATGATACAGGAAACCCATAATGGATGGCATTTAGCGCAGTCCTCAGTTAATGAACCTTATCGGAAATTCGCAAAGCATCTTGAAATGAAGAAATTTAACATCACTTTTGTTTACATAGAATACGACTGGCAGGTGTAGACCCGCCGAGGGGTGGAGTGGGGTGGGCGGGGCAATTGCCCAGAGGCCCGCTATCAACTCAGTTATAAAATTAAATTAATCTTTGCAATAAATATTAAAATTTGTTCCTTGCAAGAGTCCAAGTTATGGTAGATTACCACAGGTTTTATATGCAAAACTGTAGACGGGTTTTTATATACAAAAAATTAAACTAGTTTCTGGTCCCGGAATTTCTGTTGGCGTGCCTGGGCAGGTGTGATCGGCGATTTAGCCTATACGACCAATTAGTTTGTTGCTCGTTATTTTCATTATATTAAAACTGCAAATAACTAAAAAGACATGAAACATGCTATAATTTGTATGCGCCAAATGATGAAAAGTACAACAACAGAAGATATGGCAATCTATTGCCATATCTAAAACTTCAACTCCTTGATAACGTTCACGGAAATCGTCCAATCCAGTTTGAAATTGTTTTATATTACAAGATTGTTTCCATATAATGAAAAAAAAAATATTTCACTCAAACAGGATATCTGGTTGCGGAGATGTGGGCGTTGAAACTTTGAAAGAATAATCTGCACTGTTAATTTTCCTCCCAGAGCCACTTTACACATAAGCACGTGCGTCTAAAAATGTACGTGTGGTATTGAGAAGAATGAATACATATTCAAAAAGCATCGGTAATAATTTTGGCCTGAGAAATGATTGAATGTTTGACTTTTGCATTTTGAAATTAACTCTCACAGTTCATAGTTAGGTAAGCACGAACGGTATTTTTATTGAAATTATTAGCATCACGTTCATTTCTACAGTTACACTGTAAATATATGAGAACAGAGGAGAGCAATTACAATTTATTTTTAGTTTTACTTATTTTACATATACATTTTTTAAAGAGGCTGTACGTTTGGAAATAAGAAAATCTTCACTGTAGGTCTCAACTTAAGTACATTTATTTTTAAAATGTTATTTAGTAAGTTTATGTAAGCGAAATTAATGAAACCAACCTTAATTTAAAGTAGAGAGTACAGAAATCATTATAAATATATTTCATCAAAACAAATCGACCACTAACCTAGATTATCACAAATAGGTTTTTAGCCTAAAGACAAGTTTATTCTTGCTCATTATGATGTGGATTTTCATATTCCCCTAGCGCCTAGTGTGTTACTAACTCAAAAGTAACAGCAAGGTCTACAAATCAAAACATGCATAAGACAGTACCTAACAATAGACATTCAATTTCCTTATAAACAATTCATATCATTACCAAACAGTGTTCGAGTTACGTAAAAAGAAGAGCATATGACATAATGAAGGTAATGAAATAACATTACGCTGAAAAAAATATCATGAAGACCCGGATCCGAACCATCCCTCTTTTGCACGACCGGCGGACGTTCGACTCACTACACCAGGGGTCCCCATCCTTTTTGTGCCTATGAGCACATTTGTGAGTTTATGAGAGAGTGGCGGGGACCAACCAATTAACTTGACCCATCTTTTTATTTTTTTTATTCATTGTAACCTCTTCCGCGGGCACACAAAAAACCTTGGCGGGAGCCATGGCGCCCGCGGGCACCGCGTTGAGGACCACTGCACTACACTATGGTTGCTGGAAGAATCCAAAGGCTAACGCGTACATGGTCACGGGAAGCTGACATGCCATACGTAAGTTCCGGTAAGCCCGCACCTCATTCGGAACTACATCGGCTATTTCTGCAGGACAAAATTATGCCTCAGATGTATGTCGGCGCAGTAATTTACAGAAAAAATCATACATTTTGTTCGCCGGAAATTTCTCCGAAACAAAGAAACCCCAATCTGTCAGGACCACCTTGTCTATTTCTGCATTTGGATTGACCGTACGATTGACAAAGATGTTACGAATGAAAAAAAAAGTTGTAAATTCTCGGTCAATCCTTGCTTCGTAAATAGCCAAAGTGATCCAAATAGGAACTCTACACATACATTCGAGGTATGATCGGTAGGATTGACCTCAAAGTTGCGAATGGCCCGCACCTCATCTTCTCATACAGCTAATCTGATTTTTCGCTTATAAAAAGCATTTCGCGATTTAATTTTTTTATGGCAAAAAGGAAAGATCAGAAAATTGGAACAAGTTTGATAAAATATATGATTTTACGTCTTGTATCAGCGAGTTTTAGCAGATAAGGTGGCAAAATGCTTTTAAACTCTAAAACCAACTACTCAGATTAGCTGTAGACGGATCTTAAGTGCGACCTTGCTGGAACTTTCGTATGCGCACGCACGAATTGGACTTTATACGCATGATTCCTCTGTTAGTGATATGTGTATGACGAATTGATCGAGGTAAGTCATGCCTTGCGTAGATTTTTATAACTTTTGGTGCGGACGTTTGAATATGATATGGGTACGGAACACCGTCCTCGCAAGTTTCCTCTCTTGTAATTTTCTTAATACGTACAGCCCCTTACCTTGCCCTCCCCTCCACTACAAATCCCTTCCGTTATGACCCAAATCCCTGAGAATAAAGCGTGGAATGACAATCCTGTGTATCACTCCGCTGGCCTCTGACCTAAATATTAGTAAAATAATATACAAGCGGTTTCATTACAGACAGAATGAATAACCAAAAAATCTTCTAAATGTTTCAGTTAACTGAAACACAACAAACTAACATTGACGGAAAACATACAAAATTTGGCTCACAGCTAAGGATCGGACAATTTCCTTCTGCGATGTTCCTGCGCGACTACTTTTCTCGCATACCGCTCACCGCTTTTGTTTTCGATTTTAATACTACTAATTGGAATGATAGCAGATATAGATCAAGTGCGTGGGAAATTCAGGTTGAAATTACAGTGAACGGTGAATCGAACGCAAGAGAGAGAGACAGACAGACAGAGAGACAGAGAGAGAAAAAGAAAGAAAAAAGTGTACATTGCTCATCAACAACTGGTAAAAATGTGTGAATTTGATTGATGGTCACAATCAGTTGATCTATTCCAATGCTACTCAGTGCAACAATGGTCGCATGTAGTAGACTTTGTACGTGACATGGGATATCATTCAGCGTCCACACTGCACAATCACAAACAATGGACGCGATGACTACGATCAAAATGGAGGAAGCAGGAGCCACGGAGAGTGTTGCTAATCGATTTCTCTGTTTGATTCATATCAAAGCAATGATACTGCTGCTTGTAACGGTCACAAGGAAAGTCTTTATATAAGATTTAACTTTTTACCTTCATTTTCCACAAAAATTAATTCCTAATGGTTTAGCTATTAAACTGATCACCGTTTAACAACCACGCAAATCAAATTTGCCGTTTCAACATATAGATTTTCGATTTTCGGAAATTATTTTGACAACAAAAGCCATCTTCAATACGTGCTGTGAAAGTACACTCAGGTTAACATAATCCTAGCAGTTTTCTTTGCAGCTGGATAGTTGTTGAATTCCTATAAATGTGCTTGCCCTCAATTTTAGTTTCGTATTTGACTTATATCCTAGGGACCATTTCAAAAGCTTTGATTCCAATGAACGTGACTGAACCTGACAATTTTCAAATGAAGCCGTGTACATTTATTTTATATTCACGGGTCTCAACAAAGTAACTGTAATTTGTTGGCTAACGAGATCTTCGGAGGGGGTTATTTCTAGCAACCGTAAATCTAAGAAAAAAGATTTATATTGTTTTAAAATTTGTTTAGGATCATAATACGAGTATATTAACTTGAAAACTAACAAATGATGACGTTGTAAATTGAGTTCTCTATCGACTTTTTTACCCTGTACTTAGTTGTACGGGGGGGGGGGGACTTTTTGCCTGGGTTATACTTTTTTGTGCATTGAGAATAAATAGTGAGCATTGTGAATAGGGGCTAGTGATTTCTGTTTCCAGGATTACTTCACTTACAAGGGGTTGTGCTATGTAGAAGCGTATGAATAAGAGGTAGGGAACACACCCCTACCCCACCCCCACAATTGAACATAGTAGCTCAATACTGTCGTTTGGTTGGTATCTTGTCTAAATCTGGATTGCACGAGAAATAACATCTGCCAGACTGATTTAATTCCATTGCAAAAATGTTGTACACTTTCTGTCTATTTCTCAGCAAATTCGAACAAAATTTAATTATTCTAGTTACGCGTAATAATTTTTGTTAAAATACATGCAAAGTAGATCTCTTATTTAAGAAAGAAGAATGGTAGAAACAAGACAAATATGTAGAAAGAAAGGAATTAAGATCAAACCATTTATTTTTTAATATCTGACAATGCTCTGAGTGACATATTTTAAAGAATAAATTCTTTCTAAAAAAAACATTGAATCCTTGAACACTTTCTATTGTGTACTATATGACTGGAAGTAATCTCTGTAAACAGCTTTTATTATCTCTGTAATTATTTTCTTTTTCAAATGAAAATGAATGATTTTGTAAAAAAAAGTCACATATACACATGATATACATGTAGATTTGAGCCTAGATGGTTGATCTCGACATTTCGAAATCAACTTGAGACAACTGTTAGGTGTAAATGTGCTATTTACAGTACGGCATCACTGAAAACACATATACATATAGACTGGAGCCTAACTTGTGGGCTGGGCGCTTGCGTATGAAATGCCGTTTCTCATTCTCGCACTGTCGCGCGATTATTCCTCTCACCTCTGACGCACTTTTAAAAATACTGATTAGCTAAAACTTCATGGAGAGCATGAGAGTATAGTTCATTTGTACAATTATTCCTTCAAAATGTCAAGTAAACAACAAAGTAACGAGTAATATTTCATACATAATAGCAACATCGTTGGACCTGAGTTGTAATAATGGCGTTATACTTTGCATTCTAATAAAATCATGGCCATCAAACAATAACGACATGTTCTCTTTCTACAAAAGCTGCTAGGATTATGTTAAGTCATGTGTTCTTTGATGGCAAGTATTGCCATTGGCCATATGTCTCGAAATAATTTCAGAAAATCGAACATCTTTGTTGAAACTTCAAATTTTAACTGTGAGATTGTTAAATTGTGATCAGTTTTACAGCTAAACCTTAAGAAATTCTTTATTACGGAAATTGTCACAAGTTTAATCTTTTAAACATTCTATCTAACTATTACCAGCAGCAGGAGTTATTGTCTTTATATGAATGAATCAATCACGAACCCTCTCTGTGGCTACTGCTTCCGCAATATTTATCGTTGACAGTGCATAGCAATATCATTGCCGGTGTGTTGGCGTTGTTGCCGGTGCATTATGATTGGCCAGTGTGACGTTGTTTTCGAAAGAATTATTTTTTTAAAGCTCTGACTGCATCTAAAGAAATGATCAATTAAACATGATATATTGAAATGCATATGTCTGAGTCTGCCATTTTTTGCTATCATCAAGTCCAATCGTTCTGATTTATTGTTTTGTAGCCCGGCAATTTTTCTCTCTCTCTCTCTCTCTCTCTCTCTCTCTCTCTCTCTCTCTCTCTCTCTCTCTCTCTCTCTCTCTCTCTCGCACGCAGATTTGCAAACGTATAAATGCACGTGCGCAAACACTTGTTATAATATATTTCTGATTGCTAATGCTATGGATTTGATCAAAAGTGGATTGGCTATAATTACAGTAGATGTGGATGAATTATAACCGTCAATCCCTCATTTCAACACAATTGATGGACAACATTTTTCCCTTTGGACATTTCCTTTAATTATATTTGGCAAGTACATATTTAATATCTCTAAAAGGTCAGCCCTTATAATAGCAGATATCGGCCTGACTAATGTGGATTTCATACCCTAAAAGTACACCCTTATGTGTGTCGTGCAAACATTTTTACCCATCAACACGATTTGCGGATTTTCGATAAGGTATATTTGGACCCTATATTTCTGATACATGAAAATGGTATAAATACAATAACCCAATATACTTTTCTTAGTATGTAGCCCGATTAAAAAATTATTCAATATTTCGTTGATTTCTGTATATGTAGGATCAGTCTCTAGAAGGTCAAAAACTGTGTCTCTGAGAAATCTCTTTTCAAAAAGGCAGGTCAATAAAAATCGTGTATTAATCCTAGAGTTAAATGATTATGTATTTTGTTTTGGGGCAGATATTGCTTTTTGAAAAGCAAGGTCACAAGGTATTAATCGTAATATTGGTAACAGAGACGCATGCGGAAGATAAAACATTCGTTGTTTTATTTTCAAATTGAAAAAGAAGCTTTACAGAGATCTTTACTACAAGGTACATTTCAAAATTATAATTAACAAATAGTTAATTACTGAATTTCATATTTTATAGGATTCATGAAGTAGTGAAGCTTGAAAATCGAGTACACATTATATGAACTGCCGTAGATAAGCCAAGGGCGTCAATGCATTCTGCGTAATCAATTTTCAAGCGAAGTGAGTCAATGCATTCTGTGTAATCGATTTTCAAGCGAAGGGCGTCAATGCATTCTGCGTAATCGATTTTCAAGCGAAGGGCGTCAATGCATTCTGAGTAATCGATTTTCAAGAGAAGGGCGTCAATGCATTCTGCGTAATCGATTTTCAAGCGAAGGGCGTCAATGCATTCTGCGTAATCGATTTTCAAGCGAAGGGCGTCAATGCATTCTACGTAATCGATTTTCAAGCGAAGGGCGTCAATGCATTCTGTGTAATCGATTTTCAAGCGAAGGGCGTCAATGCATTCTATGTAATCGATTTTCAAGCTTCGGGACTTAATGAATCATGTAAAATATAAAATTCAAATCTTATAATTACAAATAGTCATAAAATAATCATGATTTTCAAGAAATAAATAACAGAGCTATATTATAAATATTATTTACAAATGTTGTCAAAATACACAAGACGGGCGCATGAATACATAAGAAATTCCTCTCTGATGTTATGAACTTCTAGATTTCTGCGTCACATGATGCTATTTTAGCCAATCTAACTGCTTGCTGCAAAGACGTGGTAAAAATGTGTAATTAATGTAAACGGGAAACAAAAAGTACTTACCAGTATGACTTCACTTTCATCGGCTTCTGTAACTGCGGTAGAATGGAGTCTGCTGCGACTACTCCTGTGTGAGCTGGCAGAAGATGCATAATCTTTGAGATCCAGGTTGTACTCTGTTGTAGTGCTTTCACAACGCGTCCGTTTCTTTTCCTTTTCCTTGTCCTTACCCTCAGAATTACCCTTTTCTCTTTTAAAAAGTCGCTTTATACTCCCAGTTCTTCCAAAGCTTCTTGAATTAGAATCCGAATTGCTGGACAAAGAGATTCTCTTGCCGCCAGATTTTGAGGTACCTTGCCATCGATCCAAACTGAATGCAGTACACTTCCCTGACAAAACATTTTGCACCTCGCTTATCTGAAGTTCGGCAAGCTCGGGTCGGAGGTCATAAGGTGAGACTCCATTGTGATGTTTCACTTTTATTTTGGCACCATATCTCAACAGAGCCTTGCAGCAATCCACATCAAAATGATCTTGGCTGGCCGCAAGGTGAAGCGGTGTCGTGCCATTACGGTCCTGAACATTGGCTTCGGCACCATGCATCAAGAGAAAGTCTATCACTAAAGCTTTCTTCTCTACAACAGATATATAGAGAGGCGGAAGTTTTAATACATCCTCGGAAGAGTAGGTTAATGGCTTAGTTTGATTTTCATGCTGGTTTACAGTCAGATGATGTTTGTCGGGAGGGGTCAGATGCAGATAATGAAACTTTGTCTTTGAAATGTCCAGTCTCCCATGATGGGGGGAATGGTGGAAGACTGGAATCTCAAGTTCATTGCCGGAGGTCACGTGAACATTGCTTACTTCATCTGTTTCCTCTGGCACAATTTCCGGTTGATGACGTCTGTCGGCATCATGGTGTCCGTATGCATGCGAGGAATCATAGTTGATTAAATTTATAGTAGGCTCATTGGGATCTATTCCACTTTTTAACAGTATCCGGATGACATCGAGTGAATTATTTGAAATGGCTACGTGAATCGAAGATCGGAAAATATCGGGTATATCCCACTCGGGAGTTACACTCTCCCGTCTATCGAAATCTATTCGCTCCAGCGTTAAACGTCGAAAAGGCATATCGAGGTCATGGCTTCTACTGCTTGGTCGTCTGCTGCCGGAGGAAGCGGAAGTATCATAGTGGCGCCCACCGATTCCTGTCGAGAATGCGTGAGACGGTTTAAGCGGAAACTTCCCATGATGGATGTGCAGAAACTTTGTGACAGCATTTACATCATTTTCCTTGAGCGCCCTCTCCAACTGGTCGCTTTCGAATGACAAATCAAATATGGAGGACACAGTGCTGTTAGATCTCCTGGTAAGGGTATCAATGTTATCTGGGGAGAGAAGCACATTGCTCGGGATACTTGGAGTAGGGCTAGTAGGACTCGGAGAAGGGGACGGAGAATATGCCAGGTGGGGACTCGGAGGAGTCAAGTGTTGTTGTTGGATATGTCTTTGATCCAGAGAGGATGAACTGTCAGGCACCACGATGACATCTGGGAGACGCGACTTGTTTGGCGATAGGAACTGGTCATTGGGTACCCTGAGCTCCGCCATGTTAAAGGGGTGAATGACGAACGGTCTGATCGTCTGCAACCCCTCTTATTTCTCACCGCTTACCGCCATATTTTCCACATGGCCATCAGTTACAGCAGTATCTCTGAAACGAGAATTGCAAGATTATGTTGTTGTTTTTTCTTTTCTTCTGCTAAAGACTATTTCACATCAAACAAGCAAATTGGGAAAACTGCAAAAAGGTTACACCAATTGCAACTGTTAAAAATACATAAATAGGTCAGGAAACTGCCATGAACTGTGTGATACTTAGCATGTCCGGTACATTGACTAAGGGCAGTTTATCGAACACTGTTGCTGTATTTGGCGTTTCGACGCATCTTGACAAGTCGTGGCTCAGCTCACAAACTAAAGTAGATCAAAGCTGTTTTCCTTTTTGAAACACCATTGCAGACAATAAGGCAAATTTATCTTTAGTGATTAGTTGACGAAGTATCCTTTGTTTTACTTAGAGTTTCAAAAGTATTCACACGATTCCGACATTCATTTTTAATCTGATATTAAAAAACAAATAAAACACCCTACGAAATATCTATTCCGTCGCTGTATCTTCACTTGTTCTTCTTTCTGTTGGTAAACCGATCAAAGCAAAAATTTGAAGAAAAAGCCAGAAGCAAGCCCAATCACATTTTCTAGGCATCAATCATAATGGCAGAATCTAAAATGGATCTTAGACTGTTGGCATCATTCCAATCATATTACAAAAACTTAAACTTGGCGAATATGACGAAATTAACTTAAAAGTAATAATGATTTTATTTTTCATTAGCAGGTTCATTAGTAAACAAAAGGCTGAAAACGCTGATTCTAAAACAAATGAAGTATATTTTACTCTAATGATTTTTGCTATTGCTAATAGTAAATAAAAATGGAAAAGTTTAAAAGTGATGGCCTAAAACAAGGCATTCAGAGACAGTCATTGAATCATAACGTTTCAAAAACATCTACGGATCACGGAGACGTGTCATTCATATTTATTTATATCACTTGAATACGTAGAATTAAATTTTGGAAACATCTTCGTTACAAAATATTTACCTTAAGCAAACTACATTTTAAACACAATCATGAAAGTATTTGTTATTTTTATTTCTTAAAATTATTTTACATTTTTAGAGTTTCTTCTTTAGGGCGTACCCCTTATTTGAAGCGAGACTTACGGAGCATATAGCGGCCATTTCCTTTTAGATATGAGCAATTTTGTACAAAACGGCAGCAATATTGAATTAGACGAAGATGACATCGTATTTGTTAAGTAATGTTTAAAACCATGATACAGACAATTGAACCAGATAGGTTTAACGACTGATAGCTTAATAAGTCTTCATTTCGCAATATATATATATATATATATATATATATATATATATATATATATACATATATATATATATATTATATATATATATATATATATATACATATATATGTATGTATATATATAATGTTCGATGGCTTAAAACATTAAAACATCGATCGCTCGAATACGAGGCATAACTCGAAAGACTAGATTAGTCCTACTGTAACACATTCTTGTCAGCGATCAGGAGCCGCTATAACTTAGTTTGTGGACCGTCGGGCTCGGAATCCAAGGTTCGCGGGTTCAATACCCGCCCAGGCCAGCTCGCGTCGGCAGCCTCGATGTGTCCTTGTAGAGTCACTTAGCTACCATTTCCTCAGCGTGATGTAGCCAATAATGTATTAAAAGAGCCGTTAAAACCCACCAAAAAGCAAAAAAAAAAAAAAAAATGTTTTTGAACTCGAAATTGTCGAAAATTCGAGCAAGACTTGTACGCCTGCTGCAATTCGACTTTTCCAAATTTTAATATATATGCAGTAAACGTCTTCGATAATGAAATCAGTGTATGCAAAAATATAGTTCGTCGTGTAAGAACCTCGTTCGATCAAAATGTGAAAATGAAGTAAATTAAGTTTTCTTCCAGAGATTACATGGTTCTCGCTGTATCAGCTCTCACTATATGTTACGTATTTACATCTTGGGTATTTTTTGGGCATGCGTGGCTTGCAAAGGCTCAGTGTTTTCAGGCTTGATTGAGATTAGTGAGTGATTTCAAGAACATAATGATTGCCTTTTAGGCAACGTTGCAAGCCACGGGCGAAAAAATACACTTGCCTGTGGCTTGTGGCGAAGTCATTTAGGTAAAGTGAGATAAGGTGCCTGCCTTTGTAATTAATCTATTTCTACATTATTATTATTATTATTATTATTATTATTATTATTATTATTATTATTATTAATTCATTCGTTCATTCATTTATTCGTTTATTTATTCATTCAGGCTTCTTTATAAAAGCTTAAATACTTCTCAAGGATGAATCAAGTGACATAATCAGACTGTGCAATGAGGGTGACATAATCAGACTGTGTAATGAATGTGACATAATCAGACTGTGTAATGAGTGTGACATGATCAGACTGTGTAATGAGTGTGACATAATCAGACTGCGCAATGAGTGTGACATGATCAGACTGTGTAATGAGTGTGACATAATCAGACTGCGCAATGAGTGTGACATGATCAGACTGTAATGAGTGTGGCATAATCAGACTTTGTAATGAATGTGACATAATCAGACTGCCTAATGAGTGTGACATGATGAGACTTAAATGAGTGTGACATAATTAGACTGTGCAATAAGTGTGAAATTTTCTTCTACACGATTTTTCAAACATGCTGGGTTGTGTTGATGTGCGTACTGTTACTATGAATGATATCAACAGTGCGTACTGTTACTATGAATGATATCAAGTTATACTCTTGTTGTACATGTAACTATATAATTTGGAATTATATTTGTTTCCTATATGACTAACCTAAGTATAGCTGTGTTAATTAGCCACGCGTTTACCGTTAATTTGTAGCAATACTAAATTTTCTAAGGTGGAAATACAAATCTGAATGAATGAATGAATGAATGAATGAATGAACGATCTTTTAATTGACAAACAAACATCTCATCTGCATAGTGCATTCAGACCGACAAAGATACGTGCTCGACTTTGAGAGTTGGCTGTGTAAGGGAGATCACTCCCAGAAAAAGTGAGTATTTAGAATATTAGTTGTTCCCCTCGATTTCAGTCTAAAATTAGCAAGAAAAAGTTTACTGTGTTCACCGAACGAAAACGTTGATGTACATTTATCAAAGACAATGTTTTAAAACAAACTAAAAATAAGTATGGACATTGACTCCACCCACCTTTTAATTTTGAAGGGAAACTAGATTTTCCTAGAAAAATACTTTTTTGGTGCTTTGTATTTGCTAAATAATACAAACTTTCATTTAGTACAATTACTCAGTTTCGTTTATTATACCACGAAGAAAAAAAAAATGACGTGTAAGAAATATTCCTAAACAAAAAGCACAAATACCTTAAAAACTGCGGTAATCTATGGTATATCACGCATTATAACTTCTATAATAGAATATCCTATCCATTTGACTGGCTACATTTTTTCGCACCAGTTTAAATAGTTCGACTATATTCCCTAGCAAAAATTACAACAGAAAATTCCCATATCTTTGCTACGATAAAAGGTTTGAATGACTGCGAGTGAATCGAGTTATTTTTTTTGGGTAGTCAATTAGACCAGTTCCATACAATGTGACAAAACGCATCAGTTTTCTTTAAAGGCAAATATTGATTTTTCTTTTCTTGTCTAGAAACGCTTTAATTCCAAAGTAAGGGAAGTAATTCTTGTATGTACAACTGTTAATTTGATATATGAATTACTCCCCTTGCCTCAGATGAAAACGAAGTACGGCTCTTTTGGAAACTATTTCAGTAGTAAACTTTGATATCAGGTTAACTGAATATTTATTGAAAAACCTTTTAATTTGTGCAAAAACTAAATGAAAAAACCCCCGCTGAATTAGCTACAGGTCACAAACATGAGGTATGGGGTTTTGGTCGATTTACAAACTATTACTATATGGCATATGGTCCAGATGATTATATAATTTGCATAAGAAAATACAGTTAAAATAAGTAATATTTTTTTGATTTTTTTGTGTTATCGACCATGCAACCAAAACTGCATATCGAGAACAAATGTAACGTAAAAACCATAGTACCATGACGTTAGATAGTGTTTAAAAAAAATTCCTTTTTCTTTTTCTGGATCATACATTCCATATAGTTTTTATTATATACGGGGTACGATCCAGAACAAAAATGTAAAGACTATCTAACGTCAAACTCCAGTAGTTAAACAAAGTTTGGAGTCTTGAGTCTTAAGTAATAAAAATAAAACGAGACAACAGTAAGAATGCATACATAATTGAAAGTATGTGGACATGTAATTCTATTAGCAGGCCTACTGTGGATGAGAGAATATAAATACACTGTACTTTCTAGTCAATCTGTAATATGTTATACGACTGTTCATTAACATTTTTGCAAAACTGGATAGTATTCTTCAAAAGTTACACGGGATAAAAAAAAAAAAATGGCATCCTGGTATTGAACTTGAATTCACCAAAATAGTCGTATTGATATATATTTACTTACAAACACGCATAATTGTTTAAAATTACAATTTTGGTTTCAAACTTTAAAATTAGTTCCCCCCCCCCCCCACACACACACACAATTTAGAGAGAGAGAGAGAATGGTATCAATTTGCATGTTAAAGTTTTGTTCAAGTTTTCAATAGAAAAGTAGAGGATCAATGTATTCAAACTTGGTTATTCACCAAAGAAGCTTAATTCTGACCGGAAACATAGAAACTCCAAAAGTGATATGAAATCTCATAAACTCTAAATGAGTCTTGACATTCTGAACTGCTGATTTAAATCACAGCGTTTGTAATTTCTAGAATAGGTTAAAGACGGACACCATATTTATTTGTATCCCACATGCGACACAATTATCTTGGTCTCAATGTTGGTTCAAGGATCAAAGAGAGTTACTGCCCTTTATTCAATCCAACAAGAGAGTAATGAAATAAACTTTGTAAAAATTCAACATGCGCAGGTACTTGGCCTAAATTGGCAAATTAATAGGTCATTAACTAGTAGAATCTGCATCTCCCCATTCGCACTACAGTGACGTCATTCCCATAACGGCTAGTTTTGGAAACTTCCCCCTGAACTGCAGTGATTGGTTGGTAGCTTTACATCTGCACGGTGCATCGTAGGAAAAAAAAGTACGAATATTCCACACTTTGACTAAGTCGAAGGATCAATGTTATCTCAAGAGCACCGGAAGTCTGACGCAATTGTCAGCGAAAACATGCGCAAAATATCAACTACATCACAATTATCTATAAAATAACTGAAAAAAATGGAAAAGCAAGAAATTAATATTAATTGTAAAAATAAACAATACATACATTACATGGAACGGTAACACTTAAAAAACAAACGTCCCTCAAAAGGACTGATGCATTACTGACCAAAAAGAACCTGCAATCTCACAACTTATGAATATTGAAACTACATATTCTTGAGAAACTCTAGCATATTGAATTAGATTTGTCAAAATATATTTGTATACGGTATGTTACCTTAATTGTTCACAAGATAAGTGCAGTATAAAAATTCAGTCATAGCCTGTGACCTTGAACCTGATCTCATGGATAGATCATTTAACTCATCTTAGATACTGTCAAGGTTTACTCCCATCATAAGTTTTGCTAAAGTCCATAATTATTATTTTTCGAATTGTTGGGTTCATTAGCCCTTTTTAGTTTAAAAAAAAACAACACACACACACACAAACAAAACGAGTTTAATCATCGAACTTTAACTCATTCAAGGTATTTATCACATATAGCCACAAACAAGGTTTGCTAAATATTCCATTCATACTTGTTTTGTCATCGTATTAACATTGACTATCAACTTTTTTGTTAAAATACAACTAAGTATCAACAAACATTAATTGAAGCAGGAGCTTTCCTCTTCTCCTCCCTTTTTCTCCCGAAAACTGCAGGCTAGGAAAATATTGTGGATATCGATAGCAAGACTTGCATTTGTAACCTACACAATATGCTGGCTCAACAGTTGTATCCTTAATTTGAAATCCACGCGCAAATTAGCATGGACTCTGTGCGTAGGCAAATACTTAATTTCAGGGGCGGATCCAGAAATATCGTTAATTGGGGGTAGGGGGTTGGGGACCTAAGCAAGTTGGCAAGAGGTCTGTGGGATAGAACACCTGGTGGGGGCCCAGGGTGCGAAGCCCCCCGCACTCCTGCTGGTTAAGCGTTTCTAGAGCATAGCTTCAACCATCTAACTGTAACGAAAACTTACTCTTGGAAACGTTCCTGTTGTTTCACACTCATTTTTTTGGAGGGGATGGGGGGCCGACTGCCCCTGAATTTACACCTCTAATGACTTATTAATTAATCGGAAACTACGTATAGGCAAACAAGATGTCGTTGTAAATGTAATGCAGTACCTATTGCACTTGTCCAACCACGCCAGTGGCTGCGCGAGAGTTCGAGGCGCCCGGGGGCAATGTTCTTTAGTGGCGCCCTAACTTTGCCAAAGAGAACAGTTTTTATGTCAGTTGCCAACCTCCAACCCCCACCCCTCATCTACGCCACGGTTACAGCTAAAAAAAAAAAAGAAGCTCCCGACGGCGCCCCCTCCCCTCTCCCGAGGGGCAATTGCCCCCCGACCACCCACTCCCGTCGCGCCGCCACTGAACCACGCCATCCTGTGTTTACATTCCGAGAATAACTTGTATTGTGGATATTTATGGCTAAAATGTGTTAGCTGAACTGCACTATCATAACCTTGGCATTCGTAGCTAGGAGTTACTTAATGATCTTTTAATTCAATCTCAAAATAGTTCGTTTGAAGAGAGATTGTACCTAATTTATAGTCAAAGAACGCATTGTAATAGCAATGTAGTTGATATTCTTTCCTAAATTGCTTATCCGTGTTTTATTTATATCATAAACATCAAAGGTTTCCCCGGCACTCCTGAGTAATATGACAGTTTTTCAAAGGAGAACACGAGATGTTAATTAAATTTTAAAATAAACTTTAGACTTAAGAGCATCGTAATACATTAATGTTATATTTCAGCATAGCTCTGGATTTCTATAACATCATTATCAATGGACTAAAGAAACAAAAATGTAGACGTTCTTTACTTATCCATTATCTATTAACTGAACCAGAATCTCGTACACTGAGTACATAACTGAGGAAAGTATAACGCACGTGTATAGCGTGACTTCGTGTTGTATAACATCGGGCTTGTATAAAACCTGACCGACTTCGGCTATAAGCATCGATACTAGTCTATTTCCACTATTTTGAAACTCGAATCCATAAATGCTGAAAATGTGCGTAGGTTGGGGTATGTTCAGTATTCAGCGTTTTCAAAAACACATTTTCAGTACATTTTTATTTTCTTCAATGGAAACAATACAAAGGCAAGTAAGGAGTTCGATCAGACCGTTCTTGTGAATGTCATGTGCTGGTAACCGTTGCATCGTTACAACTATTGTCATAGTTTTAATATTCTGAGATAAGTTCATACTGACGATTTAGCTGATCAAAAGTTTTATTCTTTTTCTTATAATCTTGGCCATCATGGCCAGCAATATCTCACATTCCAATGTGTATGACTGTGTTTTCCAGTGTAGAACACCGCTGGAGAATGTCTCTGTCTCACATTTCTATATGTGTATGACCGTGTTTTCCAGTGTAGAACATCGGTGTAGAATGTCTCTGTCTCACATTCCTATATGTGTATGACCGTGTTTTCCAGCTTATTTTTCATCACGTAACTGCTGCCTTTCATCACATGACCTTCTAATTCGATCATTGTGCACAAACGCTCCCAGATTTCCATCATTACTCGAGCGTTCATTCACAATAATTTAAGATAAACATTAAAAATTGTAACACATTTACATCCTAAAACGTGCAGCGGTTGAAGTTCGTGTCCCGCAAAAAGGACGTTTTGCACTGATCGACCAGGCCATATGTAAAGATTATGTAATCCGGTTTCAGGTCGAAAAAACTGTTATTGTAATTGTTATTTTTTTCAATTCATTTTCTCATTATTATTTATTAACGGAAAATCAATTACAGATCAAAGTTCAATAATTGACTACGTCATTACTTTTTGACTGTCTCGTTTAATCGTAGTGTCAAGAGTGGATTTTATTTTTTGACCTGTTCACATTTGTATCATTGTGCCAGCTACTTTCAGTACACACCTCAGACGATGTATATTACCATTGCTTCGACAGACTTGACCACGGGTATTGGAACGCTGATATGTATTTAAACGTCTCTTTAAGTTTACGCTGAATTTTTCAGCGTAAACTTTACTTTTAACGCTGTATCTTGAGTTGAGAAAATAGTCAATGGGTGTTTTGCTGTTCCAAAGTTGCATCAATATTCACAGGACGCCATGTTGAATTCGACTCTAAGTTTGTCGTTTAGGACGGTGAGAAAAATGATCCTTCATTATGCATCGATGTTGGGTAGGAAAATTCAACCCTCGGGATCAGAATTGTGTGTCAGACACTCGGTAAAGCCTCGTGTGTGACGCAAAGTTATAACCACTGGGTGGGATTTTCCTATCATGCACTGATACATTTAAAGGATTCTATCAGTCTTTCATCACGTGACTGCCGTCTTTAATCATATGACCTTCTACTGCGAGTATAGTGCACACAAACTGACAAAAACCCACCGATTTCATAATAATCAAGATAAACAATAATTACAACATACTTATATATTAAAACGAACAGCGCTTGAAGCTAGTGTCCCAAACACAGGATGTTTCGTACTGATCGACTAGCTACATGTACAGATTCTGTAGCCCGATTTCGAGCTGAAAAGGCCCTTATTGTAATTTTTAATTTTAATTTTAATTTTTTGTATAAATTCATATTCTCATTATTATTTGTGAACGGTAAATCAATTCTATATCAAGCTGAATCGGGGACTATATAATTATTTTTGTCTGTATCGATTGATCTGAGCGATAAGAGTGGACTTTTTTTTATCTGTTCACATTTGTATCATTGGGCAAGTTATTTGCAGTACACAGTTCGGACGCTCTATATTGCCGTTACCTCAGAAGTGTCAATCACTGTTCTTTGAACGCTGATATATGTTTCAACATCATTTAAAATCGAACTATTTATTTCTTTTTTAAAGTGAAGACATTTTCAATGTGTATTTTGTTGTTTAAAAGTTGCATCAGTATTCGTAATACGCCGTTTTGACTTCGACTTTTAATTTTCGTTCAGGAATGTGAGAAAAATAATCCTTCGTTATGCATCAGTGTTGGATAGGAAAATTCCCCAAGCGGGGTATGAATTTGACGGAGGATACAAGGTCTCGTGTCTGTCGCAAACATTCTTAAATCGCGTGGAAGTTTCCCATCCTACACCAACGCATTTGAAGAATTCTATTAATCTTCGCTAGCCAAAGGCCGTCGATAAACTACGTACACATCCACCCTTGGCATTTGTAGTTAACCAAAATAGTGTTTTGAAAAAGTGTCCTCTAGCAGATGAAAGAGTTACTGTCCGTAGCAAGCAAAATCAATTGACCAATGAAAGAGCTCGTTACACATGTTAGGTATTCAATACGGCTATTTTCACACGTGAACGGTTCAAATTGGAGAAACTAACATGCGACATATGTTGCTGTCTACTGAGGCCGCCATGATTATTCCCGTCATCTACCAAGGCAAAAATGTAATGAGCAATCGGACTAGATCGGTTTTTTTTGGCTGCATCCAATAAGATAGAGGAGCAATAGATACTGTTTCAGCGAGCTACACATGCCAAGGGAACGAAGTGGATCGATGACCTTTGGCTAACAAAGATAGGCTAGCAATTACTACCTAATGTCCTAATTATACCAAAATAGTTAATTGGATGAAAGTGCCTAGGTTATTTATGATCTAAGAGCTATTTTAATTGCTATTTCTCGTAATGTTTCTGCAATGTTTCAATTTTAAGTTGTTTATCTCTGTTCTAATTATTTCTTGCACAGCCAAGTTTTCTGTGGTAAACATCATTAACATCGAGATTGTTTAAATGGTGAAGTATTAAATCTAATTGAATTTTCAAACTAACTATAAAAAGGCCAATCTTAAATGTCAGTGTTATGCGAAGTGGCTGTGGTTGTATGCTGTGAGATCACAGTTATTAACAGGATGCCAATTTGAGTGGATTTAGACCTTGCTACAAACCAAAGTCCGCCCAATGAAGAAAATAGCCTGGGTCTCCCGATCTGCTTTAGCTTTCATATCTATGCAATAAAAAGCCAAACCTGGGCCTTGTTTTTATGTTTACGCGGGGTGAGGGGGGGGGGGGGGGGCTAGGAACGAAGAGAAACAATATCAAGGCGCCCAAACCACGAAATTAAAACCTTAATTAAAATCATACCACCCGTCACCCGGCATGCTTCGGCATTCATATCAATGCAATGGAAAGCAAAACTAGAGTATTTAGAGGGGGAGGGGGTATAGAGGGGACGGGGAGCAAGGCGCCCAAAATTTTGTAGGGCACTTTACAGAGCTGTAAGTATTCGCTAAGGCAAATTAAACTGATAATGAAAACACAAAGAATGCCAAATCGTATTTCCAAGATAAAGATAGGTACGATTTCTATCAGTCTGACAGACGTTGTAAGATCAGTTTAGTTGTATTCTAACCAAAGGTTCTTTTTGACGTCATGCACATTATACCGACATAATCCTAATGGTGTCAATACTAGCTCAAGTGATGGTATCAAAGCCTATTCGACATAATTCCAATGGTGTCAATACTTGCTCAAGGCATGGTATCAAAGCGTATTCGACATAATTCCAATGGTGTCAATACTTGCACAAGGGATGGTATCAAAGCCTATTCGACATAATTCCAATGGTGTCAATACTTCCACAAGGGATGGTATCAAAGCCTATTCGACATAATCGTGATGGTGTCAACACTTGCTCAAGGGATGGTATCAAAGCAAACTCGACATAATCGTAATGGTGTCATTACTTGCACAAGGGATTGTATCATAGCCTATTCGACATAATCGTGATGGTGTCAACACTTGCTCAAGGGATGGTATCAAAGCATACTCGACATAATCCTAATGGTGTCAATACTAGCTCAAGGGATGGTATCAAAACATATTCGCTTTATGTAGATAAAAAGGGGGTAGAGGGGGTGGGTGGGGGTGGGGTGATTACCAAATTTCTCTAAACTGATATCTGCAAATTCTTAATGTAGATACATTTTAGGCAGACCGAGATTATGAAGACAAAAAAATAGACCCCTCCCTCAGAGACATAGCAATTAATTCAAGAACAAAGGAAAATATCAAAGTCATTTGACTACACTAATATGCGATTTTGTCAAATAAAATAAGTATTTTTGTTATATAATGTTCTCAATAGAATCCTACATTTGTTTTAATTCAAAATGAAATTTATGAAACTCGAATAATTTCAATCTTTTGCTACTATCGCAAAAGATTTAAATTATTTGACACGTTTCATAATTTGTGGTTGAAATGCGCACTCAGGTAAGACCCTCTATATGTGATATGAATTGCACACTCAAAATACAACTTTATCCTTCGACCTACAAAAGCCAAGCATTGAAAATGTACTACAAAATTATGAAACAGCGCATAATGCTCAAATGAGAAGTCAAAGAGGAACCATACAAATTATACTACACAGTACCTAAAGACTTCACATGAGGAACCATACTAATTATACTACATAGTACCTAAAGACTTCAAAAGAGGAACCATACAAATTATACTACACAGAACCTAAAGACTTCAAATGAGGAACCATACAAATTATACTACACAGTACCTAAAGACTTAAAATGAGGAACCATACAAATTATACTACACAGTACCTAAAGACTTCAAAAGAGGAACCATACAAATTATACTACACAGTACCTAAACACTTTAAATGAGATATTATAAACTGCTGAGCTCTGGTAAAAAGGTAAAAGTGGCCATGATAAATAATTACGGTTTCTTATTAGTGACAAAGTTCTTATTCATATATATTTATTTACGTATGTCTTTGTCAGGCTTTTCGAGTGAAACTTGCGTGTCAAGAGGCGTGATCTGTTAATTAATATCGTTTACACCTATACATATATATCGTAATTTTCATGAATTCCAAAACAAATGGTACATATTTTGAATATTTTAGTAGATCATCAAATATCGCCAAAACATGATATTGCATATATAAAGGGCGAAAACCTTTCGACGAAATATGCACAGCCGGCCAGATTTGTAGAATAAAAGTAATGAATGCAGCAATAAATCAGCATGCTTTAATTTTTAAAATTTGCTATTGGGACTTTACACTGCTAATTGCTATTGGGACTTTACACTGCTAATTGCTATTGGGACTTTACACTGCTAATTGCTATTGGGACTTTACACTGCTAATTGCTATTGGGACTTTACACTGCTATTTGCTATTGGGACTTTACATTGCTAATTGCTATTGGGACTTTACACTGTTTCTGCCTGATGCAACCATAATTCGTTTCTTGAAATGTTATATTCTTTGAAGTGTATTCAATGAATGTGATAAATTTAGCTCCAACTTCGTTTCTATGCAATTCATTGGAAAGTAAAACATCTTATACCACGTGTAAGTGGAGAAAAGGTCATATTAATACCGGAAAGATAACGTTAGTGTTCACGTATGGTCTCTAACAAAACAAAAACAAAACCACTACCAATTAAAACCATATAGAAAAAGTAATTGTTAAAGACGTCAAAATTGATACTATTCCGTCTATAAAACAACTATAATGTAGAAATAAAGTTTATATGCCGGTCGCTTGAGTAAAAAATTATTAAAACCATCGTGTTTTCTGTAAGAGAAACTATAGAACGGAAGTGACATTTAAAAAATGATCCACGTAAACGGGCTTCAGTGTTGAACTACATAATTATACAGAGATGATGAGGTTTTTGTACATAACTGTACAGAGATGATGAGGTTTTTGTACATAACTGTACAGAGATGATGAGGTTTTCGTACATAACTGTACAGAGATGATGAGGTTTTCGTACATAACTGTACAGAGATGATGAGGTTTTCGTACATAAATGTACAGAGATGATGAGGTTTTCGTACATAACTGTACAGAGATGATGAGGTTTTCGTACATAACTGTACAGAGATGATGAGGTTTTTGTACAGAGATGATGAGGTTTTCGTACATAACTGTACAGAGATGATGAGGTTTTTGTACATAACTGTACAGAGATGATGAGGTTTTTGCACATAACTGTACAGAGATGATGAGGTTTTTGTACATAACTGTACAGAGATGATGAGGATTTTGTACATAACTGTACAGAGATGATGAGGTAATTGATAGATTGCATGACCTTATAACCTAGTCTTCTCTTTATCCAACCATATATTCTCGCAAACTAAGCACTAAACAATTGCACAAATATATTATTTACCATTTCTCAGATAATGTTTTTCATGTATGTTATCATGAAGTTTGTGTAAGAATTGTTTTTAAGATTCTACAGAATGATAATTCATAGCTTGGCTGCACACCAAACACGTCTTTTGCAGCATAAAATCCCAAAGATTGAACGCAAACACTTGCAGCTGCAGAACATTTCACTGTATTTTATACCTGGGAATATCATCGGAGTCTATTTTTCATTTCACAATTTCTATTTTAAAATGTTAAATATAATTTTATGTTAGGTCGAATGTAGAACAAGTTCTCACAACTCGTATAAAGAACTTTCGAAAGCTCACATTTTGGCGTACAGTGGTCATTTGTAGGGGTGAGAAATATTTCAAAGGTTCTATCACAGCGGTAACAATTTCCCTATGTACCTCTAAGGCTCCAGGTTTGATCTCCGGGTCCAGTGCGGGCAAGGATAACAAGTTCGCCCATCCAAGGTCGGAGGATTTCTCAGTGTTCTTCGGTTTCCTCCATTACAATTGTTCGTTATTGAAACGTAAACATTTTAGTGTGCTGCCAACTACTTCTTGACTTTACAAAGTACCTATAGCCATATTGTAAAAATGTATACTTAAACAGTTTGAAAACGTCGAATAAATGCAATTTTCATTTGTTCATCTGTAGTAATCTGTCACACTACATAGATATTAATTTTGTTTTCCTAATCGTAAGTAATATATGATGCGAGGAATTGGGATGCAATTTATTTATTTATTGCAAAAAAAAAATAGTATTGTAAAAATGATATGATAATCCTGTTTCTAGGAGACTCATATTTCATATCTTAGTAGAATACAACAATATTTACATCAATTTTATCTCCTTGTCACATTCATTCTTTTAACTCATATTATTATAACAATACACAATTAACAGGTTTGAAAAACGAGTATTGTATCTATGAATGTACGGTTAATATAATCAATACTCTAATTTTGTATTTTGTTCTCAATTTGTCTAAAGACTATTTTTCAAAAATAGTTCGTCTCTTTACATTAGTTATCTATATATTTGACAGTCTTAAAGTTGCCCCTGATGTAACGTGATCAGATAATCTTTAAAATCTTCGTCAATCTCTATTTTTGTAATGTTTTTCGGTGCTGTTATAAATATTGATTTCTCATTCGTAATAATGCAATGTTATCCAGTAATAACGCAATACTATCTCATAATAACGCAATCTTATCTCGTAATAACGCAATACTATCTCGTAATAACGCAATGCTATCTCGTAATAACGCAATGTTATCTCGTAATAACGCAATGTTATCTCGTAATAACGCAATACTATCTCGTAATAACGCAATACTATCTCGTAATAACGCAATGCTATCTCGTAATAACGCAATACAATCTCGTAATAACGCAATAGTATCGCGTAATAACGCAATCCTATCTCGTAATAACGCAATGTTATCTCGTAATAACGCAATACTATCTCGTAAAAATGCAATGTTATCTCGTAAAAACGCTAATTTTATTTTTTTGTCCTGGCGCTAACGGGCTTCCGTAGTTAACCGTTAGTCATATAATTTTATTTTTTTACTAGTGTTGCCCTTCAAATTATCTGTTTATACTATTTGCAGTAAGTTTGATGTCTGTGTATTACGGCCAAAGGCTATTGCAATCACGTGCTGCCATTATTTTATTTCAAACTGGCTTCAGATCCTAGAATGATTTTCTTTTCTGGTCCATATTTAGTGCTTCAGGGTTTTCATTGCTAATTTTATTGTTTCAAAGCTTCCCATCTGTTTTAGTGCTGAGGTACCCAAGTAAAGTATACATTCATGCTAGGAAAAGGGACTGAGCTGTATGAATTACACAATTTGTAACTACATTCATTGCCACTTAAAAAGTTCCTATGAAATATATGATTCATTCACATTAAAAGAGTGCCAATCACAATCAATATGTTCTTGGTAATATGTTAGTTTTAAAATGTGACACTTCCTTTGTAAACCTGTTGAATTATATTTGACGTCTTGATTGCATAATAAGTTGTGGCGTAATAATCTGAATTTGTTATTTCTGGCTCGCGAAAGAAGGATGAATCAGAGCTAAGAAGGGTTTCCCAATCTACCACTGACGGGATTAAAACAGCTTCTTTAGCAAGGAACAAAAATGGGATGGAATATTCAAACATCTTATTAATTAAGGAACCACTATTTCCTTGTTAACTTCATTTAATTAACTTTACTTTTACAACAAGGACAAGCAATGTATACAGAGAACTTTGAAAAACACGATGGTTGGGTTCAAGTGTTTCCTATGTTGAAATATAAAGGAAGAGTCAATGGCAAGGATGCCAGTCCACAACTACAAAGGAAGAGTCAATGACAAGGATGTAAGTCCATAAATACAAAGGAAGAGTCTATGACAAGGATGTAAGTCCACAAATACAAAGGAAGAGTCAATGACAAGGATGTAAGTCCATAAATACAAAGGAAGAGTCAATGACAAGGATGTACGTCCACAAATACAAAGGAAGAGTCAATGACAAGGATGTAAGTCCACAAATACAAAGGAAGAGTCAATGACAAGGATGTAAGTCCACAAATATAAAGGAAGAGTCAATGACAAGGATGTAAGTCCATGCATACAAAGGAAGAGTCAATAACAAGGATGTAAGTCCATAAACACAAAGCAAGAGTCAATGACAAGGATGTAAGTCCGTGCATACAAAGGAAGAGTCAATGACAAAGATGTAAGTCCATAAATACAAAGGAAGAGTCAATGACAAGGATGTAAGTCCATAAATACAAAGGAAGAGTCAATGACAAGGATATAAGTCCATAAACACAAAGCAAGAGTCAATGACAAGGATGTAAGTCCACAAATACAAAGGAAGAGTCAATGACAAAGATGTAAGTCCATAAATACAAAGGAAGAGTCAATGACAAGGATGTAAATCCATACATACAAAGGAAGAGTCAATGACAAGGATGTAAGTCCATAAATACAAAGGAAGAGTCAATGACAAGGATGTAAGAGTCAATGACAAGGATGTAAGTCCACAAATCTTTCACGTGCCGACAATGCACTCTGGTCAATCGTAAAGAACCGACAACAATATTTTTACGCACTGGCAACGAATAAAAATGCTGAAAACAGGACTCAAGGAGAGGGTTCGCGATCGATCTCAGTGTTGTATTAATATAAATACAATAATGCTGACACTGGTAATATTCACACGGAATGTCTAAAAGATCATCTTTTGACCCTTATCTTCTGATACATCACCCCCTCCACCCCACCCCCCAAAATAACCTAATTACAAACACTCAAAGAGCTTGCCGGGGATGTAGGATAGACCCAATGTGACCCTTGCATGTTGTAAGAGGCGGATATTTGACCTTTTTGCCCCGGGATGCGTCCCGTGATGATGTTCCAGCTGAGATGGTAATGGACATTTAAAAATAGTTATGTAAAAACTTTGTTTATTTTAGGAATTTTACCATTTTTTGCCTTTATCTTTGTTTTGTATGCCTTTTTAGAAATACCTAAACTTACACGGCCTAATATAGCCATGATTGTGCTGATGTCCGGTTAAATCCTATACACACATGCATACATACATACACACCATCTGTAATTATGACTGTTTTAGAGTTAGTCTGTAAAACGTATTACAGTTTGACAAACACGCCGTTAAGTTGGCCGTTGTAACACAGATTTCATTCTTAACGAATTATTTCAAGATCTGTGGCCAATTTTCATGCTCATTACGACAGTGCACAAAATTTAGCACGCCCCCAACAACAACTTTCTAAGACACAGAACGAAACTGTATCGTTTTATAGCTATGATTTCATTACAACAGATTGTACAAGAATAACGTTACAACACAGATACAACATTGTTCTCTTTAGATATGAAATATGGAGACCTCGTTACTTTATCGTGTATTTGTCATTTTGAAGCAAAGTAATCGCACAAATCAGCTATACTAGCATGCTGTAGCTTGGTAGATCAATAGATACTATGTATCTTTAAAATATATTCGTGGTAGGAGGATGAGGCTGATGGTAGAGTGAGAATGAGGAACAGAATTTCATGTGCAAGGCCTTAAGTGACCATTTTTAGGATCCAATCTATATTTATGCACTTTATTTAGTAATGCTGCAGGATAAATAGCACATCTACATCGTACAAAGGGCCGGAGTTGATTATGGAATATCGGAACGTAACTATCTCACAGATTAAAACGTTGTTTTTTTTTAAATTTATTTTTTACATTTTTATTTTAAACGCTTATGCTCAGATTTATCATAAAAAGGATCCAATCGTTTCTAAAAGTGCTACGTTTTTATTCTGTGGCTCAATTAAAAAGTGTACAGTTAGTAACCAGGACACAGCATTCGGATACGAGATATCTTTCTCATTCGATCTCAAAAGGACCAATTTATCCAGTGGCGTACTAAGGGTAAATGGCGCCCGGGGCGACGATGTTACCTCAAAGGGCCAGAATACGATTCATTTTGTCTCCATGGTAAAGCCTCCGTTTATAAGTAACTGCAATAACTACGTCAAAAAGAAAGAACAAAATCGCTCAGAGTAACATATTTTTCTACACCACGTGCCACTCACCCAACACTGGACCTCTGTATGCAGAAGGACAGTTGCTTAAGTCATCTTTCTTGGTCTATATCTAGGATAATACATTTTTAGATAAAAGAGTAATAAGTTATTGACTTTTATGTATGTTTGATTATATAACGAGCACCTTAATCTGACAACTTGCAAATAATACTGTTTTCAAGTTAAGATCCGAATATGGAAAAGATGTATGAATGGGGCATTACCCTGTTCAAAAATTAGAACAAAATAAAAAGGTGCTAAAAGATTGAAGTTGTCAAATATTAGTTCAGAATTTAAAAGAAATCTGCAACCGACTTTTGTTTTGTCTAAATAGTGTAGTATTTCGTATGATACATCCTATCCTATTATATATCAACTTATATCACTCTGCAATAATAGTATAAGAAACTCAGATAAACGCAAAGGTTATCACACATATTGCAGCTTAGACTATAGATCACTGACTCAGTTTTGATTGAACAGTGTAGTACTTTGCATTAAGCATCTATATACCAAGTCCCATGACTCTGGTGGCAATATTATCTGAGAAACTGAGGTAAACACCAGGGTTAATGCAGGCCACTAGAGTGTAAAATATAGGTCAAAGTAACCTAGTTTAAATTAAGGGTGTACAACTCTTCACTGCGCACATACACACCAAGTTATATGACTGCAGGCAATAGTGTTTGAGATACTAAGCTAAACGCAAAGGTTAACGCAGGTCACTGTGGTAGCAGATATAGGCCACAATTCCCTAGTTTTTACTCATGGCTGTAATACTGCTCATGATGCAAATACATACGCAGTAATGTGACTCAATATACAGTAGTGCCTGAGAAAATGAGCCAAACTTAAAGATTAAACCAAATCAGTGGACCACAAAAATAGGTCACAGTGACCTAATTTGTACCGAAAAGTGTAGTACTCCACATGACACATCTACTGTAGGTATCAACTAACGTGACTCTACGAGCAATAGTATAGAATAAAATGGCCTAAACGTAAACCCAAACCTAGAACAGAATTCGACGCAAACCATGAGTCTCACAGTCACATTTTTTTAAAAATCTGATGGCTCTAGTATTCCTAATGACACACTTGCAAACCAAGTCATCTGACTCTTTAGGGAATAGTGCCCGAGAAAATGAGTTAAACCCAAATGTTAACTTAAGCCACTGGTACGCGAAATATAAGTAACAGTGACATAGTTTTCACTAAAATGTGTACTACTCCACATGACACAACTAAATACCAGCTTATGCGATTATACGAGCAATAGTGTCTGATAATGGCCTAAACGCAAACCCTAATCTCAGTGCTGACGTCAGACAAACGGACGGACAGACATAATCAATCCATGAGCTGGAATTGCTTTGCAATGCGTCCAAAATGAATATTTGTTGGGCAGATTACCAAGATATAAAAACTAATCAAATGTGACAGGCTGATTTAATACCAGATAGTTGACTTTCTGGCTGCTCCTCGGCAACTTCGAGCAACAATTTAAATTCTCTGAGCTATGCGCATAAATTACACGTATCAAGGACCTTTGTGGAAAATTAAAAATCGTGCAAAACTATAGATCTCTAATACTCCATCGAAGGAAGAATGGCAAAAGTAAGTCAAAGGCACAGAAAAAGGAATTACAACCAATAAATTCATATAATGTCTGATAATTCTGTAATTGGTATATTTTCATGAATAAATATTTTTTAAAAGCAAAATATTGAATACTTAAAAACTTTGTGCAAGAACCACATGAGTAAGTAGTATTCCCATCAAACGGCTTTCATTATGAGATTCGTGTTTTTATGTATTGGAGGACAGTTTTGAAAAAGAGACCAGGCATATACATGTAGATTGGAACTTAGCAGGTGACTTTTTGAGTTTCTGATGAAAGTCTGTTCCTCATTCCCGCACCTCGATCTGATTAATCATCGTACCTCGGATACACTATCAAAGATATATTATATCTATATTGGTTAGCTAAAATACATGAACAGAATGGCAGTTTTTTTTTTTTTTTAAGCGATTACTTGACTTAAAGATGCTTTAAGAAGACATGCAAACGAGAAGTAACGAGTGATATTTAACATATAATGCCAGTATCGTTGGATCTGCTTTGTAATAATGTTGTAATGAACTCAAAGCAATGAAACGATAAATACAAGTCTTCTGTCTTCGAAAATTACTTTGATTATGATAAATTATGTTCCCTTTCCTGTTAGGCATGAAATTGGTCACAGGTCTAGAAATAATTCCAGAGAAAAGAAATCTTTGTTAAAACGGCAAACTTAATGTCGTGGTTGCTAAACTGTAATCAGCTTTACAACCAAACATAAAGACGCCATTATTGCGGAAGCACGGGTCTAACGATTATTATTTTAGACATTCCGTTTGACTATTAAAATCAGCAGCATTATTTTCTTTATATTAATAAAACATACATGTAGACATCGATGAAGAACCCTTTCCTTGGCGTCTCTTTTACCATTCTTTCCGCTATCTGTGCGTACAAATATCGTTGCTGGTGCGTTATGATTGACTAGCATGAATGGAGGAGCAGAGAGTCTGGGATAATAAAGGTTTAAGGTTTCCATGCAGAAAATCTGATTCTTACAGTGGCTCTAAATTGAAGTTCCACAGAGACCGTATTAATGCTTGTTAAACGTGTGAGCCTTTCACTCAATTACCGATTTTAAGTTCTCGTTCAGAAATTAGAAAAAAAAAAAAAATTTCTGCCGCCCACGCTTGATCCCCAATTTTGCTAATTAATCAAGAAATTCCAAGCAAGTATAGAAGTCAAAAATAAGACTCGTTCAATAATCGATGTTAAGCTACTTTCAACTGACATGGAGGCGTCATATGAAATTTGCTTTGTTCTGGAATTTTTACAGGCAAAAGTATAGACCTTTGAGTATAGAGTTTTCAAGGTTTCTGTCAATCGTTTCGAGCCGTTGTCAGTACATGTACCTTTTAACAAACTATAAATTTAGACAACGTGTGATACTAAGCAGCGCAGTAAGCGTTTTAATTTTTGATGGTTAGACGCTCAAGGCCTGTTTATTTTATAATTTCCTTTTTAAGAAAGTTAATAGGGGAAAAAGTGATCAAAACAAGTTATAGGTCAATAACGTGTCTTCTCATGACCCGCGAGAACTTTAAAAACATCTCGTTTAATCAGACACATTCTACTCTTTAGGCCCCTACCTTCTGTCACAGCGGGTGTAGGGAGGTGTAGGTTTCAAAAGGGTAGTGGATGCAATATAGCTTCATATTTGGCCGGACATCGCCAAAGCAACTCCAGCATATGGATAAATGATGTCCATCTGTCCGTCGCCCGTTTCTCCATTTGCCAGGTCGATACGGACAGCGTTAACATCTTGGGTGATGTTTGCGTTGAGCTCCGTTTTCTCAGACACTAGCATTTGAAGAGTCATAGAACTATTCATATAGTAGTAACTTTTCTATCCATATAGTCTGTGTGTAAATTGATAAAAATACAATATATTCTCTCATGAAAATACCGCTACTGTTCACACATAGCCTCCAACGGTAGGGGGATTTTTGGAAACCACTTCTCTTAAAGCATCGCTAATTGGGGTACGAATTGTATTGTCGCGAGGTCGCCTTTGCCACTTAGTGTCACTTTCAACATTATATAGTCTGGTAAACAAACCACGCAACAGTCTTTATAATTACAACTCTGCAATATTAGAGACAAAATCATTCGTGTGACCCAGTCCCGCTATTAATTTACTGCAGAGCTGTTTAGGTAATTTAGATCGTGACTGTATAGCCAAGTTTTGTCTGGATCTAAACAAACTATATTGCACACAATTAACTGATAATTTGCAAAAGCATAAACAAACGTTTCAAAGGGCGTTTATTTGTAAATCATAAAGAATCAGGTGAGATGTTGTAGATTCCATACTGAGTACAGTTTGGGTTTATTTTCAAACCAGCATGAAATACAATCAATTGTTATCTAACACGTGTAATTGCATACATTTGATATATTTAATATGTATCCCCCAGTGGGATTTCCAATGTTTAATTTACAATTTTTGGTATTGAAACGCCAATAACTGATGGTTTGCAGCCAGTTTCCAGTCTCCATTAACGAATTCATGAAGGCTGCTAGAGGACGTTCAATAAATGCATTTTTTCATGTGTGAATTTGTAGTAACCGGTTGAAGGTATTTGCAAAACTTGGACATTAATTAGATTTTAGCCAAAACTACATGAGTATTGAAATGCAAATGTTGATTGAATAATTGACCAATTGATATTAACAACAGTAACAAATGATCTCATATATGACATGCAGTAGAAGTCATTAATTTGCAAATTATATTTGATACCCTTGCAGACTACGGTACTCATTTTACATGTTTCATGAAAAGATACTCGCTTTAACCTATATTTTGAAAAACTTCTTTTATTGGAAGAAATTAGATAGTATTTAGTAAGTCACTTTAATAACACCAGTGACTGTATAAACACTTTAACATAAAGTAGTTTTCATAACGATTTACTTTCATACACTGGGATTGTCCTTGCTCGAGGCAGTTTACATTGATTCAGTGTTTTCAGCTAGTTTCATAATTATGTGAGAGACAAGATTACTTCCCAGCTGTTTTCGTAATAATGTGAGAGACAAGATTATTCCCAGCTTGATTCGTAATCATGTGAGAGACAAGATTAACTCCCAGCTTGATTCGTAATCATGTGAGAGACAAGATTATTCCCAACTTGATTCGTAATCATGTGAGAGACAACATTAATTCCCAGCTTGATTCGTAATCATGTGAGAGACAAGATTAATTCCCAGCTTGATTCGTAATCATGTGAGAGACAACATTAATTCCCAGCTTGATTCGTAATCATGTGAGAGACAAGATTAACTCCCAGCTTGATTCGTAATCATGTGAGAGACAAGTTTAACTCCCAGCTTGATTCGTTCTTGGTATCATTCTGGCTTGTCATTCTTTATTATATATTGCTAACTACTATTCTCCAAATTTTTGACTACATATCACCCCCACTCACACCCACCCCGCCGCAACCCCTCCTGATCGCAACCTAGGGGTTGTAACCTAAATTTTTTTATATTTGTTAAAAGTTTGGTAAAAAAAATATTTGTAGAAAATGTCACTGTAATTGCAATTATTATATATTTGACCTTTGACCCTTTCAAAGGGACTCCAGCGGAGAGGCCCAAAAATCGTATTCCTCTTGCAGATGGTCAGCATATCTGCAACCTATGTAAAGCGTTTCGTGAATTTCCAGCCATTGGTTAAGGAGACGTGTTTACGGACAGACAGAGGATATCACAGTATCCCATGCTAAAGCGTGGGATACTTATAGACGAATATACTCGAATCGGAAAGTAAAAATTTCTCTGATTTTTTGTGTGTCAGAGATACGATTGTACTGTATGAAATGTAATAGGTAGAACAAAAATGACGTTTCCTTCAATAACTGTCCATGACAAAAAAAGTTGATACATTGTGAATAACCGCATAATTGTACAGATCTGAAGTTTTTAGGCTCCTCTGACAGAAGTAAATTAATTAATTTGGTATTTCTTTCAGAAACCGAATCCTTTTGCATTAAAAGTGCTATGGGATATTAATCTATGTCATCTGAATCCCCCTCTTTTATACCCGGCTCACAAAAGAAGGACATATCAGAACTAAATAGGGTTTATGAAAGTAGTTCGTTATTCGCAGATATGTAAACCAAAGAACCATATCCGAACGTTCAATTTTATTCATTTTTTAATCCTGCAACAAAGTGCCTTTAAGATACTCGGAAAATGAAAGTAACAAGTGATTCTACTGAATGTATACGATTTAGCAGTGTGTGCATGATTTGATTTGAATTGAGGTTAAACAAGGACGAATGGTATTGCTGAAAGCCTTCAGATATATTATAAATAACAAGCCCTGACTTTCCATATAATATCTTTCAGTATAAATGCATGTGGGATCACAGTTTGGTTAAATGTTAATATTACCAACTAAAATCAACTTTTGTTTAGTCATAGGGTGATTTATATAATTATTTCGTACCATATAATTTACAGTGCCACACTGTTAATTGCAAATTGAAATTCTTTAATGTTTGAATCAACTATCATAAATTTAATACTTGCTTATCATGGCGGACATGTGTATTACTCAAAAGTGGCAACGTTTGGAGCGAATCGGTCTTTACACATATAATGGATTTAAAGTACACACACACATTACGTGCGACACAGATATTCGAGAGGATGTGAGAAAAAAACGTGCTGTTGCGCATGACTGGTAAATTGAAACATTCCCACATATTCCTTAAAATAGCTTGGATGATCTTAGATTCCAAAACCATCTGACGCAATTGCAATTCTATTTCTTCTCTAACTTCGAATCAATCCTTACAACAATGCACACGCCAGTGATACTCCCGATCCCATGTATAAATGGAGATTGGTTCATATATTATTAACTGAACATAAAATCAATGCTAACACATGATCAGTAACAAGTGGAAACGGAAGATCTTTTCGATTAGAAACTCTACTAACAAGAACATCATTAATGATGTGTTTGGAAACTGCTCTTCAAAGAGTCGGGCGTCACTAATAAAGACGTCTTTCTTGCGAGGTCGGCTGCGTTGACAAATCTTAGAGTTACTGTCAGCGTCTTGCACATCTTAGAGTTACTGTCAGCGTCTTGCACATCTTAGATAAATTATAGAAAACACTTTTAGCATTCCCCATTCATTTTTGTTGGGGAAAATGATCACTACAAAAATGTCTTGTCAAGAATTACATTAAGAGTTGCTGAGATAATTGATATATTGCGTGATCGTATAGCTAGATCTGTATAGCTAGGTCTTGTCTTATTGCGTGATCGTATAGCCAGGTCTTGTCTTATTGCGTGATCGTATAGCTAGGTCTTGTCTTATTGCGTGATCGTATAGCCAGGTCTTGTCTTATTGCATGATCGTATATCTAGATCTTGTCTTATTGCGTGATCGTATAGCCAGGTCTCGTCTTATTGCATGATCGTATATCTAGATCTTGTCTTATTGCGTGATCGTATAGCCAGGTCTCGTCTTATTGCGTGATCATATAGCTAGGTCTTGTCTTATTGCGTGATCGTATAGCCAGGTCTTGTCTTATTGCATGATCGTATATCTAGATCTTGTCTTATTGCGTGATCGTTTAGACAGGTCTCGTCTTATTGCGTGATCGTATAGCCAGGTCTTGTCTTATTGCGTGATCGTATAGCCAGGTCTCGTCTTATTGCGTGATCGTATAGCCAGGTCTCGTCTTATTGCGTGATCGTATAGCCAGGTCTTGTCTTATTGCGTGATCGTATAGCCAGGTCTCGTCTTATTGCGTGATCGTATAGCCAGGTCTCGTCTATATCTAACGATGAAATATCGCAATAAATGCACTGATAAATTGCACAAGAAGATGCTCAATTACTAATTTCTGTAAGGGCGTCTCCATGTATGTGTGAAATCAGTGTAAGAAATATTCCGAGGGAGTAAGTTCCTAGAATGATTGTAAACCAACACATAAACAAATTGCATTGTTTATATGCAACAACTTTGAATTGAACACAACAGATTGACAAGCCTGTTCATACTATTTTATTATCATGTATATATTTTACAATTTCTGAAATGTACGAGCCAATATGTCAGATGGTTTGTTGAAAGCTGCTAGCCTGATGCTACGTCTTTTTTTCCGCCACTTTGAGTAGCGTAGACCACTGGAATAGGTTCTCGAAAAAGTGTTTTCATGTGTAAACCTGTAGGAATCAGAACAAGGATCTCTAAGATTTCGAACGCTAGGTTGAATAGGATCCTCAACTATTTCGTCGTGCAATGTGACCTAATTTTTATTTTCTACATCTGAGCATATTAATGGATATGGAAGCCAATAACCTTGTAATGTCAAAAATATCTTTACATTCGGCAGCTTGTGTATTGACACCGCCAATAAAACGATAATGTTTGAACAAGGCATGATAATTTACGATTTGTGGTAAACTCATTTCAAATGAAATAATTAACCTTTTAAGTTTAAACTATGAACGTACTTGCTTATTTGCTTTAATCACATTACAACTCAAACTTTCTTGATTTGTTTCAATGTTTTCTCTAGGGTAGTTCTTGTTCATATACAACACTATGTCATGTTGCCAGTAAATCAGAGACGTTGATTGTATGATTTTCTGTGGTTAGAATAATCTAGATATTGCCATTTTCAGAAGTTCCTACGATTTAAGTAAAATAAAGTTCTTTATTATTGACTCTATTTTTGATGCATAAACGATCTCATTTGATCTCCAAAACACATACGCATTCTTGCCTAATGTTAGAATTCTGTTGATTGAAGTAATTGTCAATTCAAAACTATTCGTAATAGAAATTAATTGATCAACCAAGTTATTATAAATGTGCTGACAGGAAACGTGTTTGCCTATCTTGAAGAATTTATTTAAACAGTATGTATGCATGTATAGGGTTTAATGCCGCATCGGCATAATCGTGGCTAAATAGCTCCCAGTAAGTCAAGGTATCGCCACCACCACCACCATCTCACACAATAGAATACAAAACAAATAGAAAGAAAAGAAAGGGCAAAATCCTTAAAATAGAAAGTAAACTGTTTGATATAAACCGCACTCTTTCAAACGTCCAAGACCTTCTCTGCCGGAACATCATCACAGGATGCATTTGCAGGAAGGCGCATCAGGCAAATTCTTCATGACCAAACCCACAAGGAGATTGTTTAGACAGAACGGTACTTAGAATCCTTCATAAACCTATTGCAGGGTATCAGACATTATAGTTCTGCTTCGAAATGGGGATGATTGGAAGGAGAAGCCTAAGCAGGGTTGCCCAATATAATACAAGAGTGTGATTGAATGTTCAATGAGTCGCAGTGTCATCTGTAAATGTATTTCCTTAACTTCAATTTTACGATGAGGCAACAAATTGATACGAAGCATTTTAGAAAAAGTTCTGTGAAGTTACCATGTCTAACGTTGGAGAATTGCCATGAGGCCATAAGATATACATACAGTAGAATTTGTAAATAGCAACGCCATTAGTGTACGAAAAGGTCGATATGAGCAACTTTCACCTAAAATGATTCAGAATGATGCATGTAACATCCTGACTAAGCTTCAAGAATATGTCAAGACCAAATATGAAGGCAATGGCGCAAAAAGAAATAATTTACACTAGGGTCAAACTGGTTTGCGTTTTGGCCCTTATACTCCAAACTTTGGCTTGGTTTAATTAACCACTCAAATGTACTGGTGACCATGGCTACCAACACCTCTGATCAACAAAGTGAAGGTGAATCAATTTGTGGTCAAAGCAACAACACACCCCTGATTGCGGACAACGCCGACAACTGAAACAATGCCTGCCTACGACACCGCGAGGGTACAGGCGAGCTAAGAAAATAGAAGACACATTTCTCCGTGTGGCACATGCGAATGTCAACAAACTATCCGTTATTAACACGAGGGTTGGTACAGCAAAGTTTACAGAACATGCACAACAGCTGGGGCTTTAGAATGGTCTTAAAAATAATAAGATATCAAGTTCATTACATTAATTAGTTTTGCACTCCGGTGTGATCGAAGAGAAACTCTCTGCAGCTTTCCTGTGATACGACATTGTGTTACGTACTGAAAGTCAAGATGGTTGTTTTATACATTATTTCAGTTTGGTGTGAATGTCAGAATATGCAAAGACGGCAATATAACCATGAAATTGTTTAAAAACGAATTTCTTAAAATTTCTTCATGATGAAGAGGAGTCGCTAAGTTGGTATGTGATCCCAATGGAGCTCCGTCGTGTTAGTAAATGAGTTCCTTGACTTTTTGGAAACGCAACATATTGGTGTTATCTTAATTTATACGCCTTTGTCATGGTCTACAGTGGGAAATTATATATTTGCAACTCCCGAGTCTTTGAAGCTAGACATAGGTCTGCTACTTAATAAATGTCACGAGAACTATATAAAATGGCGAATATGATACAATTTTAAAAAACAATACTATTTTAATGATGAAAAGTAACATGTTTATATTCAACTGAAAATCCTTATATATACGATAGAACCATCTCACTACGTTATAGAAAAAGTAGGGGGATAGCTTGGGTCTAATTAGAATATATTTTCTAATGGCTGAAGTTATACCAGGTTTTACAAGAACACAAAACATAAGACGTCGCAATAATCTCAGACAAAATAATAAATAAATCCTGTAAGAGAAAAAATAAATCGCTCTAAAAGGGATATAGTTAAAACTGGAAAGGAAGCTCGGGAATTAATTTCTTGTCTCTTTTATCAATGTGTCTAATGTCTAATTTCGTGTACTCTGAGACATTAGCGAAAAAACAAAAAAGCTTCACATGATTCTATTTCTTTAAATACACCCAAATTCCGAATAAGCAATGCATGTGTCTGATTTTATGTACCAGTGCCTCGAATTGAATATACAAAAAATGTTACTTTTAGTCTCTAAAATGTTGCTGTTTCTTAAACAATAATATACAGCCATTATTCATATTTACCACCGTTATTTCTGAGGAGGTGAAACTTGAAGCTGCTGGCTCTAAGCCTAGCAGAAACTTCCAGACTTTTTCTCCTGGATACGTCTAGTCTGTTCTACGACCGCAATAAATAAAAAAAATTTGTTATTGAACAATTTATTGGACAGTAATATATATATATAATTTATTGGACAGTAAGGCATCACGTGATACGGTCGGGTGTGTTAATGGTGAATAAGTTGAATTATCGTTGGAATACAAAGTAATTGTTCACACGTGCTCTTTAAAGAGTAGGAAATACAAACATGTCTACTTGGGTACCATGGAAACAGAGTCAGTTATAACGACATTATGTAAAAACATTTCCTTTACTGCCTCACTAATTTCGACATAAACGTTTATTTTCCCAATCCATTTGGTCAATAATAGTTAGTTAGTGTCACAGTTCACATATTATTGCTAATGAAACTGTAGAAACTGCTATTATTTCCCATTTGGATATTTTCGGAAATTGCCCACTTAAAAAAGCCTAGTCATGAACTATATTCAGAGCTCATGAAGTCATTAATAGTTTGCGTGCCAACGTTCAATATACATTCAAACATGCACAATTGTATTTACTACCTTGATTAATTACACATGCTGACGCTCAGTTTATGACTTTTCAAAGGACGATCCCCATTGATATATAATTAAATTGTTACCAAGCCTTTGAAACAAGCACTTAGATTGGTTAAAATCGCATCATGTGACGCATGAAACTAAAAGTTATTAGTCCATAACACTATAAGGAACTACTTACGTATTCATGCGCTTTTACCATATTTGTAAACAGTGGTTAAACTATAGTTCTGTTATGTTCTATTTTATAACTATTTTGTAATTATAACAATTGAACTTCATATTTTACAGGATTCCTCAAGTCAAGAAGCTTGAAAATCAGTTACATTCTACGATTCTACAGCCTTCGCTTGAAAATCAGTTACATGCTACGATTCGACAGTCTTCCCTTTGATTCGGCTGTTCATGCAGTGTGTAGTGATTTTCAAGTTTCACGACTTAATGAAACCTGTAAAATATGAAGGTATTTCTTAAACGAATTGAGAAATCTGAGAGATGAACTATAATGATGTTTTTCGGAGGAATTGGTTCTAAACTCGGTTGCAGGCTGACGCGTCGTCTGAATCATGCATCAGAGCTTGACACGTGAGCTTGTTATTTGCGCAAGGCAAATATATACATTTAATGTACAGGCTCTGTGTGATACCATTGAAGTTCTCCTGTTTTTAGTTTTGTAATTTTCTGGAACTGAAATGTCATTAAAATATATCTGATGTTTTTAAACAGCTTCAGAACTGACGTTAGAAAATAATATGTTTTATTTCAGTTTATTCAGGTTGCATGTTGACTTTCGATAACTATACGTTTCATTTTTTTGGTAAGTTAGAATCTGTAATATGTACTGACCATATTTTGACAATGAAGGACGTTGTCAAAAATGATATCCGGAGCGACACACGATCTAGAGTATTGGAGTACAATTTATTTATTTATTTGTTGCTCAAATAATTACCGTATATACTCACGTATAACCCGGGTCCAAATGCAAACAACATAGACCCTGATCTGCCGTCGCATAATGCGCCGGCAGATCAGGGTCTATGTTGTTTGTTCTACTGATTAGTCCTTTTTAAACTGCTTAGACCCAGATCTGCCGGCGCATTATGCGACGGTAGATCAGGGTCTATGCAGTTTGCAGTTGGTATATGATTATATACGCGAATGTAGACGGTATATACTTTATTTATTCCTTTTCTCTTTCTTTCCTTCTTCTTTATCTTCCCTCCATTAGCAATGATCTTCGAGAGACATGGTAATCCTGACATAAAGTGACTCCTTTTTCTTACAAGATAGACAAGGATACAATATTTTTGTATTTATGATCATAACATACCCCGCTAATAACCTACATATTTTAAACACTTTTTATTGTTGCAATATACGATAGAAAGGTTTGGAAATATATAGAGGATATTTTCTTTTCCTACGTTAATACCAGATATATTTCATCGTGTGGTACAAAAAGACATGATATTTTAACGAGTGGCATTAAACTATATCGTTTTTGGTACCACAAGATGGAATATATCCGGTATTTACGCAGGAACAGAACATTTTCTTTTTAGAATATGCCAAACTTGCTCTAGAATCAAAGCTTAGACGATTAAACTCACTCTTTAGCACAACACCCCCTCCCCCTTTTCGTAAATTCACTTCACTTTCATACACTGATCATATAAATATCAGTGACTTAAGAGAGCGATAGGATTGGGATGACGTAATCTGTCACAATAAATTACTTTTTTGACATTTTTGTAAACTATTTGATCATATTTGACCACAAAGCAAGTCCGATTCAACAATGCATCACAGCAGGTTTATCACTATTGTCAAATAAGAAAGGGGAAATAACTTCATTGAGACGCAAACGGCGTCGATTCAAATTTCTTCAGCAAAAATTAATTTCCATGTCTGAAACGTAATGCAGTTTCTATTTATTTTTCTAGCTCCCAAAGTGTTCGTTTTAGTTGCTGTAGGTATAAATTTTGTATGCGCAGACAATCAAGCGTCGCACGGCATGAGGATATATTTGTCATATATGAAAATACAGGAATGAAAAGAATATGAAACTTATTTCGCCAATAAGTTTCTGTATTTCACACTTAAGTATATAATAAAAGAAACTGCTTTCTATCAATCTATTCAGACATAATCTAACACTTCTAATAATAATAATATCAATATATTTACTCCGAATAAGTGAACTATGGAGTTTTCCCTTCTGCACGTTACTTAGCACCGGTACAAACATCAATTTAGTCCCTGAAATCATTGTACCGGTACAAACATCAATATAGTCCCTGAGTTTCATTGTACCGGTACAAACATCAATATAGTCCTTGAGTTCCATTGTCCCGGTACAAACATCAATTTAGTCCCTGAGTTTCATTGTACCGGTACAAACATCAATTTAGTCCCTGAGTTTCATTGTACCGGTACAAACATCAATTTAGTCCCTGAGTTCATTGTACCGGTACAAACATCAATTTAGTCCCTGAGTTCATTGTACCGGTACAAACATCAATTTAGTCCCTGAGTTTCATTGTACCGGTACAAACATCAATTTAGTCCATGAGTTCCATTGCACCGGTTACGATCTTAATCATGTTCCTAAATCTGTTTTCAGCATCTAATCGAGAAATTTAAACAAGAATCACCCGAAGAACGGTTCCACCACGGAATTACAAATGATGCGAAATGTTTAGAATAAGCGCACATAAAAGTAATTTATATAATTGTGTGTGGAACCCAATAAATTCCCATACAAAATCTGACGCTGACACCACGTTGAAATACTTGATGAAATATTATAAATACATAATGTAAGTCTTCGTTGCTGACATTTACCTCAGTTCAGAGACAGACAGAATCGAACAATTTTTCATTTTCAAATATTTATTAATACTGAAGCATCCTAGCTTATGCTATTGTTTTGAGACTTTAACCAAACCGTGTTAAGTGTTTCTAATTCCGAGATGGATGGATATCCACTGTGTAGAGATTGATAGACTACGAGGTTTTCGAACATTCATTGAGTGATTTTACCGAAAATAAAGATGGTGAATTTGCCGAGTAAAGTTAATCCAGGAGCCGAAACGGAGAACCTTTATGAATAAATAAGCAGTCAGTTGAGTAGAAATAAATAAACATTCAATTAAACAATCAATTAATAAAAACATAAATCGTTTTTTAATCAATCAAACAAACAAACAACAAATTAACCGAAAATAATAATGAGCACACACGCTGAGTGCAGTACTCTTTATTTAGAAATTTCTAATGTAATGACACTTATAGCAACCCATTAGTTGCCTAATGCACATATTTCAGGAACTTTGTTTCAATATTTACATCATCCAAACATGTTTGTGAAACAGTCAAAACGGGTTACAAGGCAACTATCTATACCGGTGTAACGTGAAAGTCGTTAGGGATTCCCCGCCTATTGATCTATTTTTGTAATCTTTTACATCTTTTTACCTCAAATTATTTACTTTTATCAAGAGGCCAAAATTCGATCACCATTCCCTTCTATTATGACCTTGGCATTAATTCAACATATTCAGTTAATTATTTTATTTTTCGGTAATTTAAAATTTATTTTTATTTTTAAATTAAGAGTTGATGTAAATATTGTATCATTTAGTTATTTGTAAGATATTGCTGTACTGTAAGCTGATAAAGATATCATTCCTAGTATTTTACCCGTTGTAAAAATTTTTGTTTTAGTTTTGCATTTGTACATGGCATCTAATATCAATCAGCGTAATTGGCTTCTAGCATTTTACTTCATCATGGTGGCAAATATAACGACATTTACTCTGTTCGTAAATTCTCTGCCTGGCTATTTTATAGCCAACTTTTCCCAAATAAGGTCTTACCTCGATTTTAGTGCCATCTTGCCTGATGTTTGACCGAATGGGATGTAGAGAGGAGTTATTGATGATCTTGTTCAGAATATAAAACAAAGAATTCCCACCTTGATTAGGAAAAGGGAAGGTACAATTACTACCGTTGAAGTTAGTGTAATTGCTACGTAATTAAAGAGCTGTCACTGAGATAAATAAGTTATTGATAATGAAACAAAATATTGCAGACTCAAAGCATCTAGGCACTTAATTTAACATTGTAATGTTTCGTTCGCAAACTGATTTCACTGTATCGGTAATGTTCAGGGGAAGCGATCTATGGTAACTGGATTCACCTTTTTATTGTTTTGCCCGAAATAAGAGGATAAATCAGAGCACAATATGGTTTCCCAATCTGTTGTTGACTAGATTAAAACGGTTTCTGTTGTACAAAGCAATTGCTTGAATTATTTAAAATCCTGTCAATCAAGAAACTGCAAGATCCTTTTCAACCTTATTTACTGTACGTTCATTGATCTGCTCGATTGTTCACTGTCGGTGCATTTCTTCTGTACTTCGGTTTTGTGCCACTGGGAAGGCAACTTGTCACTATATAACGCGCGGCTTGAATAACATTTATTAAGAGCTGAATGAGGTTTAGATGTAATAGAAATAATAGTTAAGATAATTAAATGCACTGACCACAAAAAATATATTATTGGTTTTAGCTTGATTTGAAGAAAATTTATCTTTGATAAATCATGAAATCAAATCTTTGAAGTTTTGTTTGTTAGTGGTAGTGTGTAACAAACTTCGAGTACAATGCTCTTTTTGTTTCGCAAATAATAATTGATATATTTCCCAAAGCAATGAAAGCTATGTAAAAAGTAGCTTCAAAACGTATTTAGACATACATTCTTTTTCTCCATGTAAATTCACAAAACTCTACACAAATGTTTTGGATTTGTATTAGTCCATCTTATTTCTCATTCTTTTTCACATTGGAACCAGCTTGTTGCATCTTAATGCAGCTTGGTAAAACATTTTGAATACAGCATAATAATATGAATATAAATTCGTTACCCATAGAAGTCGCTTGCTATATGCCAGACAGTTTCTCAAGCCATTTCCGTAAGCTGCTTTTCAACTGTCTTGAAATCATTAGCCAGGAGACATTTCGTGGGCTGTGAACTGCCTAAATCAGGTCTCTCTGAACACAAACTTCTCTTGTCGGAAGTGACGCATTAGCGAGATAATGAGTTTTCATTTGCGAGCTTACTTATTATCGTACGTTTTAATGTCTTATGAAGTAATCCAAATGGAACCACGACATTCTGTTGTAACATTTGGACATTGATTTAATAGCATTGTATCCTATCACTGACGTGTAAGTTGAAATTCAGCTCCTTACGTCCAAATCAAGCACAAAAAAAACAAAAAACAAAAATACAAAAAAAAAAAAGTTCAGATCTGAATATCTGAATATTTTTTTAGATAATTATGGAAAATGATGTATTATGATGTATTATATTGTTTCTAGTTATAGCATTTCATCTAACAGTGAAGAGATTCTCTTCAATACCATTCTTGCATGAAATGCATTTGCACAAAACAAACAAACAAATGAAACAAACAATGGATCAATTACAGCTGCATTACGAACTGTAAATAAGACTTCTGCACATATAAAATACCGCATTAAAACAAAAGTAAACCTTTCATAGAAATGTTGTATATCTCCTTTAGATCATTTGCCTCTGTTAGAACAAATTTTAAAAGAAGGGTAATTTTTGAAAATATATTGCTCAATACATACATGACTGGACCATTTTTGTAAATCTCTATATCTTTCTTCCTGTCCTTCAAGCAAAGAAAAAAAATGAAAAGAAAAAAGTTTGATGCTTTCCAAGAACATACTAGTTTTAACAACATCTATGATAAAATTGACGAAACGATCATGCGTATTTTGACCGTAAGACACATATTTTATATAGAACGCCTGAGATTTTTGTAAGTTCTTGGACTTGCACTGTTTAAAAGTGAATGCTCTGTTTAAAATACTGCAAGCCTATGCAAGAGATCCACGTAGTACTATTAAAAATTTAGCAAGTTTTACTGACGGAAAAAAATGGAGTTTTGCATAATCAAGAAAGAATATATGACATTCTTAAATCATACTTTAAGTAGATGAATATACTTGCAAGCAATTAACACTGAAGAACAGTACTCTAGATCATCGTCTATGTCTACAAGCAACATATTAAATCTGAATTTAGGCATCGATATTTAGTCACACACAGACACAAACACACACACACACATATATATATATATATATGTATATATATATATATGTATATATATATATATATATATATATATATATATATATATATATATATATATATGTGTGTGTGTGTGTGTGTGCTTTGGCAATTTCCCCTTCGTTTTGAAAATACTGTATATGGTTGCTTTGCATTGATTCGTTACTTATTGTAGGTCAGTTCCGTCCAACAATAATTCATTTTTCTCACAATCATCATATAAAGCATTGTGGAATAATACAACATGTCCACATTATTACAGTATTAAAATAGTGTTCACATGTGATTTGCGTAAGGAACTAAAAGTACTGTTACATGGTACACAAAAACAGCAGATTTTCTATTTGCCATCAAATCGGTTCCGATTACAGAATCTTATATTTCGATACGATTTGTTTTCTTTCATGTCCATCCGGGTTTATCAATAATTAGTGAAACGTCGTAGAGTTTGCTTAGTAAACTAAGTGACAATTTAAATTGCCTGGTCAAGTAATCTGAAAACAGTCCTTTATATGAGACACTCTCTCCAAAGACAGTCAACACTCCTGTTGGTATTGAAATATTAAACGGCTGCCACATAGTTTCATGAGAACATATACTGATAACTTCTCAAAAATGTCACGATGTAAATACCACATATACTGTATTGCATTACTGCAGAGCAAATAGGATTGCGTAACAAATCTTCCAACATGGATAAAGCTACGACAATAAATAGGCAATACTAAATAATACGAGAGAGAGAGAGAGAGGGAGGGGGGGGGCGGGACCATGAGAAAAAATTAATATGTGTATTTAGGATAAAGACTGAAGAAAATCTTGTTTCTGTCATTTTATCAGAAAAGTTTAATTTTCGTTATATCAAAACGGACCCTTTATTAGTGTTGACAGAAATTGTGCCAGACAAACTGTGTCGGGTAAATTTGTCTTTAAAATTACCAGGAAAAAGTTATTGCAGAAAAGCAAGACCTCTGCGTATTTGGTACCAACTTTAATTAGGGGATAGCAGGATGGTTTGACTGCTGGGCTTTTACATATACTGGTGCCAAGTAGTACAAGGTTTGTGTGAACGTAAAACTGGATTTCATCTATGTTACATCATGCACGATTACCTTCAATGCACCAATAGATGGAAAGAGAAGAAAAACAAATCCCAGAAGAAAGTGAACTTTTGTTTGCATGAAACCAAGGCTGCATGAAAGGAAACGTTATGTTTGCATGAAATCAAGGTTGCATGAAACATAACTTTTTGCTTGCATGAAATCAAGGCTGCATGAATAATTATGAAAGCTTGAAGGAGGAACCTGACATTTTGTTTGAGTCTGTCGTCTGCAACGTTACATGCAGGATTATACTTGTACTTTACCATGCCAAATTCATAAACTAATCCGCAATTCGTGAGAATTCGCATTATATGCAGTTGTGCATTTGAAACCCTTCTGGAGCCGAAATGAAAATATGTCTTAATTCTTTTGCTACACTTTCCAAATTTAATCATTTTCCTCGTATTCATCACTTTTGCAAATGCACGTTTAGTAATGGGCCTCTTCATGCATAGATTTATCCATAAATGCATGCATATGAATCTAAAATACGTATTGGCAAGTTCAGGACATTATTCGGACGATTTACATGGATTACTGAGTGTATGGATTTTATGGATCACTTAGTGTAGTAATCAATTCATTTATTTATTTCCTTTAATAACGAATTCTTTGATACTTGTTAGCTGGACTAAGAAACATGTCTGCCAAAAACGCATTGTTAAATCTCTTATAAAATAAACTCCCACAAAATGTGGAGAATGCGTATATGGGACATTAATAAAATGCAAGGTTTTTCTCGCTTTCTTTTTTCCCCGGCATTATTTAAGAGAATTTCCTTTGTATCAGTAGGCCCATTTTTGGTGTACACTAATTACCTTTAGAACTGAATGACCTGCTGACACCAACTCTTTTTTTTTTTTTTTTTTTTTTTGGGTTTAGATATAATTTACAACATCTGGTGAATCTCGATTGTAAACATTCAAATTGCAGTTAACAGATATTCATTGTTATAGTATGAACTAATAAGACAAATATATTAACATATATTTTGTTCTCACTGTGTTTGCTATTGCTAGAGTGTTTGATACCTTCATTGTTTGCTTATCTAATCAACGTATTTGTCCCTTTAAATGCGTGACATACCTTCTTTAATGTCCCCTACTCTTTTTACATTTATATCTAAATTTAGCACAATTTTATTTTATAATTCTAAAAAAAATCTGCCAGTTTTGTAAGTAGTGACTAAAGATGTAGGTGCAACGAAGTAAGTACAATTTATTTTGCTCAGCGTTTTACATGTGTTCGTTAATTTCTTTTTTTCTTTTTGTTTTTTTTTCTTCCTCATCTCCGATCGGCAAATTTTTATTCATAATATAGAAAGGGCATTTAAGAAATTCTAAATGTTGGTGCGGTGTACGTGAAAGACAATACGTATCTAAGCATGCGCGAAAGGGGACAGTACTCTTGTTTCATTCCCAAAAGTTAGATTCTTGGCTCTGTTAACTGGATTTGATTTCTGGGGATGGCAAGTTCCATGGTTGGAAGTTTTCTTTAGATTTGTCCGGTTTTCTCCACATTAAAAGCAAACGAGAGCACCATGTAAACCACGAAAGAGTTCTTAAGGACAGAATTGGTAATAGATTCTCAAACAATACATGTAAAATGTCGGTTATTAAAACATCTCTTATAACGGACGTTAAGATTGTAGGTAAAGAAAATCGTAACCTTCTTGTGTGATCTGGCTGAAAAGTATATCCTATTTCCTCAAGGATTTATCATCACTTTAGCAAGAAGTAAGTGGCCTAATAAGGACAGACTGAGATCTCTCTACTTGAACGAAGAAGAAACAGTGATTTTCTTTGGGGAAAATACATCTATGTGATATTATAACACATTGAATTGACGGCTTTTGTCGTTCAATAGTTGATACTGAAGTAAGTAAATATATATATGTTATCCGAGTAATTATCAAAGTAGGTGCGCGGAAATAAAAACAACAAACCAAACAACACAAAACAAAAAAAAAAAAAAAAAAAAAAAAAACAACAAAAAAACAATAACAAAAAAAACAAAACAATGGCACCATTACATGCAATTCATTCTTCCATATTGAATCCTACTATTGATGCCATCGTAAGCATTAAAAGGAAGTCGATCTTTGGCACAGAGTCTCGTCTTAGTTCCGGTTCAAAAGAGAAAGATACTTCAATGATAAATAAGGATTCCCAATATAGTGGAGACGTCATTAACAGAGGTTCGCAGCAAGTGACGATGTTTACTGGGGTACTTGTTATCGATGGAGCTTCCGGTTTCTGTAATCAGCTCCAGAACAGAAGAACTTAATTTCCTATTCGAGTCTAAGAATAGACTTATAAGATTAAAGCAAATGCATACAATATATTAATATGGGAGGTGTTGTAGCGGGAAAAGAAATGGCTGATGAGAGATTTGGAGAGAGAAAGTGTTAGTCTAATCAGCCATATGACCTGTAGCATTTTCTAAATGGTGTTATTATTATCTTATTTTCGGGTACCATTTGGTAGTAAGGGATTTCGAGTTGTGTCCCTTTCCTGTTCGACGAAAGCAGCGTGTTTTGTAAAGAATATTCGGACAGTAAATAGTAGGTAGATTGAGGTCACTCTGTGGGCTATGTATCCAAAAACTGTTTGTCCAGTTTGACGATCACATAATTATAAATCAAGCATCAGTGTTTATGCAATAGTGAATATTTTAAGATTGTAAAATTAAATGCCTGTAATTTGAGATCTGTTATGTTGTTGTATGTATTAACAGCAAGTGTAACAATATGGTAATGTACCAATATGGTAGTGTAATAATATGGTCGTGTAACAATATGGTAATGTACCCATATGTTATTGTAATAATATGGTAGTGTAACAATATGGTAGTGTAACAATATGGTAGTGTAACAATATGGTAATGTACCCATATGGTATTGTAATAACATGGAAGTGTAACAATATGGTAGTGTAACAATATCAATATGGTAGTGTAACAATATGGTATTGTAATAATATGGTTGTGTAATAATATGGTAGTGTAACAATATAGGTGTGTAACAATATGGTATTGTAACAATATGGTAGTGTAACAATAAGGGTGTGTAACACTATGGTAGTGTAACAATATGGTAGTGTAACAATATGGGTGTGTAACAATATGGGTGTGTAACAATATGGTAGTGTAACAATATGGTAGAATATAATAAAATTGGGCATCGTATTTTTAATACCGTCAGCTTTTAAAGTACTTTTCAAATCATATGACCTGTATCATTTTCTAAATGGTGTTTAGTCCGTATTAAAAATACTTGAAATAAACACCACTCTTGAACAATTTTATTTACATGATATACCTGCCACAACCTTGCTATTAATAGCCGGTCCTTAAACATGTTTATGAACACCTGTCTAAAGGTCGTTGGATACCTATACTTTAAAGTAAATAATATTTAGCAATTCAACTAATTGGATCGTGTGTATATTAATAAGATATTTTTCAATATACAAATTCCTTGACTTAGCAGATTAATGACACTTTTAAAATGATATTCGTCTCCAATATTTTGTGAGTCAAGAAAGAAAATTCCAGACGTTGGTATTTACCAATTTAAGTCGGGGAGTCTATGATTCATGGCAAAAGAAGTGCGTTCTTTTTCTGTATTACGTTTTATACGTACACGTTAATTATAATTAACAATTAAGACTATTTATATTATTCATTGAGTCCAAGTGGAGACGACACATCACCTCCTTATTTTTCTGTAAGTCTATGTATAAAGGAGAAACTTAGCCCAAAATCACAACCACTCATACCCTATAAAGCGGCAAACGAAAACCATGTGGTTATGTTTAAATCAATATAGACCTTGAACAAAGTAAAATGCATGATCCACACATTACTGGCTGCAGTCTATGAAAACACTGGTAAATTATTTTGTACCCTGGGTTCAATAGGCAAATACTTAAAGAATCAGCGAAGACTGCTAAAGTGAAGTAGGACGTTACATGCTTATCATATAAGATAGGCTAAACTCGTAAGAAAAAGATATAAAAAAAATATTTCTTATTTGTTAAGATTCTAGAGGGCATTTTCAAGACCTTATTTTCGGGTACCAGGGATTTCGAGTTGTGTCCCTTTCCTGTTCGACGAAAGCAGCGTGTTTTGTAAAGAATATTCGGACAGTAAATGGTAGGTAGATTGAGGTCACTCTGTGGGCTATGTGTCCAAAAACTGTTTGTCTATTTTGACGATCACATAATTATAAATCAAGCATCAGTGTTTATGCAATCGTGAATATTTTAAGATTGTAAAATAAAATGCCTGTAATTTGAGATCTGTTATGTTGTTGTATGTATTAACAGCAAGTGTAACAATATGGTAATGTACCAATATGGTATTGCAATAATATGGTAGTGTAACAATATGGTAGTGTAATAATATGGTAGTGTAACAATATGGTAGTGTAACAATATGGTAGTGTAATAATATGGTAGTGTAATAATATGGTAGTGTAACAATATGGTAGTGTAACAATAGGGTAGTGTAACAATATGGTATTGTAATAACATGGTAGTGTAACAATATGGTAGTGTAACAATATGGTAGTGTAACAATATGGTAGTGTAATAATATGGTAGTGTAACAATATGGTAGTGTAACAATATGGTAGTGTAACAATATGGTATTGTAATAACATGGTAGTGTAACAATATGGTAGTGTAACAATATAGTAGTGCACCAATATGGTAGTGTAACAATATGGTATTGTAACAAAATGGTAGTGTAACAATATGGTAGTGTAACAATATAGTAGTGTAACAATATGGTAATGTAACAATATGGTAGTGTAACAATATGGTAGTGTAACAATATGGTAGTGTAACAATATGGTAGTGTAACAATATGGTATTGTAATAATATGGTAGTGTAACAATATGGTATTGTAATAATATGGTTGTGTAATAATATGGTAGTGTAATAATATAGGTGTGTAACAATATGGTATTGTAACAATATGGTAGTGTAACAATATGGTAGTGTAACAATATGGGTGTGCAAAAATATGATAGTGTAACAATATGGTAGAATATAATAAAATTGGGCATCGTATTTTTAATACCATCATCTTTTAAAGTACTTTTCAAATCTTATTTCCAAGATTGTCTTATTATGAAGGCCGTCATATTTTCAAAATTTAAGTGCATTGGAGCCTTGTGCTATGTAACCGAAATCATCGCAATTTGCTGATCTAGGCATGCAGTGATTGTCCTCTCTCAAAGCTAACATTATTTTAGCATTAAGATATACCACCCACAAGAAATATATTCTTATATAATATTATAAATATATGAAATTCATAAACATATTACTTTTTTTGGTCAATACCATCAAATATGACTATCAGGGAACTCAACAGTAAAAAAAAAAAAAAAACATAAAATAAAACAAGAAAAAAGAACAAAGAAGAAAGTTTTAATTTCTCTGAAAATCAGTTGATACAAGAAGTTGCCACTAACATGGCCATAATCGGTCGCCGCCTCCCACTACAAGGCTGGAGTACTGGGAACTGGGTGTAGTACTAATCATAGACAGTAACTATATATAATATGGTCAAAATCTTTCTTAAAATTGACATCATCTTAAGCCTTGCTAAATATAAAGCCTCATAACTAATATGATTGGAAACAGAAACTACACATGGTAGTTTTTACAAGCCTTTAAAATGTTGTAAGAGAATCAAGGGTCAGAATTTTGTAAAAATATGGTCATCAAACTCATCTGTACGTGGCTTTATACAGGTCCTTTACGATCATCAAATTCGTCAATACGTAGCTATATACAGAGCCTTTACGATCATTAAACTCTTCTATACGTAGCTTTATACAGGGGGTTTACGATCATCAAACTCGTCTATACGTAGCTTTATACAGGGCCTTTACGATCATCAAACTCGTCTATACGTGGCTTTATACAAGGCCTTTACGATAATCAACTCGTCTATACGTGGATTAATACAGGGCCGTTACGATCATTAAACTCGTCTATACATAGCTTTATACAGGGCGTTTACCATCATCAAACTCCTCTATACGTAGCTTATACAGAGCGTTTACGATCATCAAACTCGTCTATACGTAGCTTTATACAGGGCGTTTACGATCATCAAACTCGTCTATACGTGGATTTATACAGGGCGTTTACAATCATCAAGCTCGTCTGTACATAGCGTTATACAGGGCGTTTACCATGATCAAACTCTTCTATACGTAGTTTTATACAGGGCGTTTACGATCATCAAACTCGTATATACGTAGTTTTATACAGGGCGTTTACGATCATCAAACTCGTCTATACGTGGATTTATACAGTGCGTTTACGATCATCAAACTCTTCTATACGTAGCTTTATACAGGGCGTTTACGATCATCAAACTCGTCTATACGTAGCTTTATACAGGGCCTTTACGATCATCAAACTCGTCTATACGTAGCTTTATACAGGGCGTTTACGATCATCAAACTCGTCTATACGTAGCTTTATACAGGGCCTTTACGATCATCAAACTCGTCTATACGTAGCTTTATACAGGGCGTTTACGATCATCAAACTCGTCTATACGTAGCTTTATACAGGGCATTTACCATCATCAAACTCGTCTATACGTGGATTTATACAGGGCCTTTACGACTCTTTCTAAAACGGACGGTAGATAGAGCCGTATAGGCCCAGTTCAAGACCCAGTAAAAAAGAGGTATAAAGCCTGCCTTGCCAAGCGTAGCTATTTTCAATTTATTGCACGCGTCATGCAGTGATTGTTACTAGGTAGATACACTAAAAAAAAAATTAGTTTTATAACGTTTTATAACTTTGCACAAAGTTCAGAAAAATTCTCTAACTGATGCAGTTAATTTTAATGCTGTTTCCAATGTCATAATTTGTTCCATTTACAACCTTATTCTAACTAAGGCATGGAGATTAAATATGCAAATAAATATTGATATCCACAGCGTTAAATACAGATAAACATACACCGTACAACTATGACCTTTCTCCATTTATTTTCCTACCTGTTCATAAAAAAACTCGAACTCTATAGTTAAATGAAATAGGATGATCGTATGGATACAGTACACAGAGTTGATGATACTGACACAGTGTGAGAAGATGAAAGTTGATTAATAAAAATACAAAGAAATGGGTGTTTTCGCATTGGACTTGTTATAGGCCCTCTGTTCTCAGTCAGTCATCGTGGTCCACGTCTGGCTGTACAGGTCCTCGGCGCTGCCCTGGGGACAATGCAACCAGGCTTGGACCAATGTGACTGACCTTGGCCCTATAACAAGGCCAATACAAAAACACCCATTTAGTAAAACAATATTACGGCTTAGTCCAATCAATCAGCAGAATTAACTGTGTGCATTCACTGTGTATATTTTACGTGAGCGAGATTATTCTGCGCACAATACACCCATGATACAAGAAATGCAATACTTTTATACTTAATGGACAATGCCCATTATTCAAGTGAAAGGTCAAACCGACCGGTAATTCTGGATTATCTCTAATTTTTTAATGTTTTTAAAAATTTCCACTTCCATTTAATTAAGGGTGAATGCAAATTTCTTGAACGAAACGAATATGTCTAACCATATTCAGATATATTCATTCGTTAAAGAAACTTATCTGGTAGTTCAACCAAATTCGGATTTCCTCGACTACCATCGCTCTTCAAACAACTGAAATGGTCGTCCATAGTGGCAATATTGTAATTTTTATAGTTTTGAGAAATAAAACGCGCATTATTCATGAAAATTTGCTCCTAATCCTTATTATCTGCGTGATTGAAATTTTAGCGGGATTTTCACAATCATTCGTCTTAGATGCAACCTTGCCGTAGTGCTTTGTTTCTGCCACGCCAAGGCAAAAAGCTACCTTCTTACAACAGAGCCAGTTCACACATACACTAAAGTCCGTTTCCAAACATAGCTAAAATAAAATAAAATGCATTGAGAAGCGCCTCCTATTTTATAGACGGTCCGTGTAATGTTTCTGGACATTTCAATTAAACTCGCACAATAAAGCAGACACGTTCCCATATGCCAGCTGATTAGTAGCGACAGCCGATATGCATACATTTAGACTCTTCAATAACTATGGACAAAGGCACGTTTGGCTTCTTGTGATCAGTTGTTCATTGGGAATCTTGCTCTCTGAAACATGCTATATGTTGCCAGTGGGCAGCGAGGGTCACTGGAGTTATGGATTTCCCTTGAAGGAGGCAGCCTCTGGGAATCTTGCTCTCTGAAACATGCTATATGTTGCCAGTGGGCAGCTAGGGTCACTGGAGTTATTGATTTCCCTTGAAGGAGGCAGCCTCCGCTATGCCTAATTCCAAACGATATTACATACATACATACATACATACATACATACATACATACATACATACATACATACATACATACATACATACATACATACATACATACATACATACATACATACATACATACATACATACATACATACATACATACATACATACATACATACATACATACGTAGATACATATAAAATAAATGTGACTCATTTGAAAAGTACCAACACCGTGAAGGTAATGAATGGCACTATGAAGAGACTTTTTGATAAATATCGAAAATTGTGCTTTTGATTCTTCATTTTACTTCATGTCTTGTGAGATAATTTGGGACAAATAGAGCGACATGTATGCATCATACGAGGAAAGACAAACGGGCCAGCTTTTCCTTAATCCTATTGTGTTTGTATAATGAGGAAGCATGCAATCCCTCGATTATATTGCCTTATACAATTTAAATTGTGTCTGTGGCCCACAGTCACACGACTCATTAAATTACAATTGAAGATAATCCAGCCAATTCTTTAAGTTTATACGATAGAAATTTGGAAATATATGGAATCTTGAACAAGATCCTGACAAATGAAGTTTGTGTGACCTATCTATATAATGAACGAAATAACAAATACTCACAGATGTTATGACCGTAATTCCTTGAATTTGTATTGTGAGATCCACGCACCACTCAAAGTAGACTATTTTTTCGCTCTTTCTTAGGCAAACAGCGCGCGATCCAACAATCAAAAACGTCTGATAGGCTTCATTAATATCATTGGCATCGTGTCCTCATAATTTGATAAAGGCTATCGATTTCGGCAGAAAGTCAATTGCAGAAGGTGATGAAGAATAAATAGTTCCTACTTCGTTGCAGCTGTGCTATATCATGCTTAAACCTTGCTTTTCAATAATGCAGGTAATGCCGTGAAAGAGCAAGACTGATTAAGGAAATGCTGTGTGAATCTGTGTAATTGTGGGGAACAAAATAAATTTACCAGACAATATCGCCTAGACCATTGTATGTTTACGTCATGATACATTTTAAATGAAAATTGTCTTGGTATATCTGTATGGGTTTCTTCCGCCTAATCATCTAACAGTTTCGTTGTCGAAGCATTTGAAACATAAATAATACTGCTTAAAGCTTGTTGCTGTATTTGTTTGAAATAAAAGATGATACATATAGTACTGTGCTTTGTTTTACTTTGTAAAAACAATGGTCTGAATTGGCACAGAAGATTTTGTAATTACATACGAACCCTGCCTCAAGCAACATGTACGCACCTATTAATACTCCTCCAAACACCCTAGATCTGGTTGGGTTAACCATACCATATACACTGAGGGAGGTAGCACTAATTGACGAGTCGACTACATAAGACCCCTGACGGCATTTTTCCTTACAGTATGGGTTCAATGCAGTGCTGGATAACCCAATAGGCAGACTAAGCACTTGCTTAGGGCACCAGCAAAGTAGGGGCACCAAAAGAAATGAGAAATGACCTTGTTTTTTGTTTAACTACATAGGCGGGGGGGGGGGGGGCACCATAATCTTTTCAGTGCTTAGTGCGTCTAAAGGTCTTAATCCGGCCCTGATTCAAAGCGAGACATGATGTCTAGTCAGGCATACCTCCCCAAAGTTGGATGCCTTTTCTAATCTTGGTTATTAAACTTTATATGCCCCCCCTCCCCGAACAAAAGGGAGAACCTTCTCAATTTTAAGGTAAAATTAAGAAACCTCAATAATCAATGGCCTTACGGTCTCAAAATCCCATAAAAAGTGTCTACTGATTTTATTTGATATTTAATTTTTAAAAATATATATATCTAAGTTAGAAAAAACATCTGAATAATGAATTAAGGGGCTCTGGCAATGAAAATGACGACCATGTTCCACGAAAATACAACAAAAATATTATGGTAATACTAAAGTGCATCATGGCAATTATACAAGAAATATTACTGGGTGATAGGAGAGCGCTTGTAGTTCATTGTAATTCCTGTACTTGGGTTTAATGATCAGGAAAAAGGTTTCGAAACGGCCCGGTGCTGTTTCAGGACGAATTACGGTTGCGAAACGGCCTCGACATGGTCCTGAGACGGCACCAGTTCGTTCTGAAACGGCACTTAGTCTCGAAACGACGTGTAACTGTCTTATTTCAAAGAGACGTGTTTACTTTAACTGAGACTCTTATGATGTTGAAGAAGTTGAATTAATTATTAATTGCTATGCGATTCTTAACCTTATTCAATGTGCACTTACGATGGTTGGATGGTGGACAGTAAATTTGGAAAACAAATTTGTATGACGAGTTAGTACTAGAAAATAGTACCCTACTTTCAATACCATTCTGTTACTCTATATGTGCACCTATTACCATATGACTTTTGTATGGGACATTTTCTTTTCAATAGGAACAATATTAGTTAGTTACACACACACACACACACACACACACACACACACACACACACACACACACTTTATCCTCATCTTAGAGATTTTTTAATTTATGTCATCCTCGGTGAATCGTTCATACAGAAAAGAAGATGCTTTAATCAATGCTGTGCTGTTTTAATTAAATTAACTCTAGTATCTTTTACTTTCACTACACAAGCAAATACTTCCAATACACTTCTTTGTAATTGTATAACAATTATAAGCCATATTTTGGTTATTGTTTTATCTATCAGCAGGTTATCTTCTACATACAGCGTACTTGTTCAAAGCTTTTGGTCCGGGGCAATTGGAGTGAAATGCTTTGCCTAGGAACACACCACGGTAGCCAACCCATCCTGATACGAAGGTAGGAATCGAACCAGCAAACTTCTGGTCGGGAATGCGGCACGCTAAATGTTGAACCATCGCGGCTCCAATAAATCAATTACACAGTGAAATAAAATATCAAATCGTTAGTTTATTCTATAAGGTCTTTAAATAAAACGTGTCAGTTTACTTGATTGTCCTAAATAAACATTACCCTTTTCCACCACGCGGAATAATCTGTGTAAATTACTCAATAATGTTGATGCCAAATTAATTATTCCAGATTGCACGTCACGAGGATGACATACAAGAGCAGTCATATATAGAAATCCTTCAATTTATAAAGAACAAGAGGGCACCGTTCATTCATGTATACCTGATATCACCGCGTATAAACAGTAATGCATAGAGAGAAGTTCTTCGTAAAAGGAAAAATAGGAAAATAAATTATACCTAGCATCCGGTGGGAAAACACACTAGCAGTCGAACATTTTCTTTGAAAACTAAAAAACTGCCACTTCTAGGTAAGTTTAGCACGGAATCCCAGCATGAATACACTTTTCGTCACTTTTGCTGTATATACATGTTCGCAGCTTTCTCAAACAACCGAGAACAGCTAGCATGTTCAGTTGAGATAATCTCTATACCGCACATACTAGTTTGACATGTTTGTAAAAGAAACAAATTTCCGGATTGATTACAGCGAGAAAGTGAGACGATGATAGCAAAACTACATGCACTCTTAATAATTTGCTCTGATGCCTTTTGATAGGGAAAATATAATCATTGGATGAAAGCAACGCAGGTGAAAAGAAACTTATGTAACACTAGAGAGGGGAATGAATTCATAGCATAACTATAAATATATTTGTAATGTATATTTCACGGGAAAACTGATGTCATCCACCCCCACTCCCTTTTTTTGTTTTTCGTCTTCAAATTAGATATAAATAAATTATCCACATAGTACTTTGATGCATTGTAATTCCTAAACGTTATCGCTCAGGACTCTCTCTCTCTCTCTCTCTCTGACAGTGTTCTTCGATATTTCCTTACTTCCAGAACGATACGCTATCATAGGTCAAAAATACCTCATTGCACGAAAGGGGTCACATATCGGAAATAATAATAATAAAAAAATTAAAAAATATGATAATTAATGTGTCTGAAAGAGAGGAAATATAAAGTAGAATACATATATAATTAATTTCCTATATTTCTACCATTGGATACTTTGATGAGGACATTATAAAACCAGCGTCCCAATCGCATCTGGTGCATTATTTGTGCCATGCTTTAAATACATTCCTTTACAATAGGAGAGGAATTGTCTATTTTAAACGTGAGTTCGTATCGCGTGTGACTTAAAAAATTCCAATGACTCTTGCGTTAATTTTCAACACTGTCAATAGCTGTGGCATTCCCTTGACAAGTATGGGTTGCAGTCTTTATTCACTCTTTTTTATTCACTCTCTTCTAGCGTGAATCTCCAGGTCAAAATATATTCATGGATGAGGACTATGTTTGTTCCGTCTTCAAAAGCAGCGAGAAATCCACCAAGATTTTCCGAGAACCTCGAAGTGATCTGATCACAAACAAAGCATTTTGAAAATAACCTTTCAATTCATACAAAAGTCTTAACTTCATGTAATGATAAGCATATTTTGATTTCCATAGCAATAAATCTGCAAAGCGTATGTTCTTGTCTCTGTTACCGTTTCTTCGCATCCGTGATTCTTTAACTTGGAGTCTTAATACAAACATGAAGTGTATTTTTACGCCTTTATCAATTTTGTAAAATTCCAAATAAGATCTATGTGATAGGGAAGAAAAAGAATGTTTGAAGTACCCATGAATAGGATGGATTCTCATACAAATAAATTCTTTCTTTTATTAAGATTTTACCAGCTTAATATCCAAAACATGTAACATTGTTAAACCCAGCAGTGAATTCAAGCATCAGTACACATCACATTCATGTATGCATCATTCTGGTCACCGAGTATTTCAATCGTTAGTGATTGAATTAAACCTGATAGAACGTTCTTTGTCCTCAAGATAAAACAGTCCAGACATTAACCGGGGTGAGGATGGGATAGGGAATGAGTCCTACCTTATAGATAGAGCTTCTGAAGAAACTAGTCGGCCAAGATTTTAGATGTTTCCGCGAAGAACAAAATATTTATGTAAAACATTATATGCAGATCCTTGTGTTGTTATCCAGTACAACATGTTTGTTGGTCTCTTCATGCGAAGAATATCTGATAGAAACAGCAGAGTACAATTATTTCCAGGGTATTGTGGCCACTAACCCGATTTAGGAGGGCTATTTATTCAGTTTTTAGCTAGAAGGCATATGCGGATTCCAATCAACAGTAACCAGTACATGTCATTATTGCTAGAGTAAAATGCTGTTGTCTGTGTATGGACATCCTGGATCTCGAAATTGCATTTTCATTTGTGAAGTATTTTTAAAATGTTGATCGATCAGTTCTCCAGGCAGACTTCTCTTACATCTGTCGCAAATGAAACGATACATGTAGTACTTTTCATCTTGGAGGTGGAAGCTTCTCCGTGATCTTGATGATTTTCCCGGTGTAAACACAGCTGTCGTTATTTTCTCTGCATATAAATTATTGGAACATTGTAAAGCTTGTGGCCATGTTCATCAGGATTCACTGGCTCACCAACTAATATTCTAATTCCTCCAACTGATATTGGCTATGACATAGTTACATGCCCGTGGGTCTTCTTATTATTGATTTTGTTATTCAATTTCTCGATGATTAAGTTGCTTCAGATGACAATACTGGTTGGCATTAGAGTATTGTCCCTTTTCAAGACAATACTGGTTGGCTTTAGAGTATTGTCCCTTTTCAAGACAATATTGGTTGGCTTTAGAGTATTTTCCCTTTTCAAGACAATGTTGGTTGGCTTTAGAGTATTTTCCCTTTTCAAGACAATGCTCAAATTAATCTTTCCTCCTCCTTGCTTTACTTAGCGTCTTTTCCACCTGCGTTACTTTCATCCAATGATTAAATTTTTCTTATCAAAAGGCACCAGAGCTAAATATTTAGTGTGCAGGTAGGCAGGTAGTGTTTACTATCATCGTCTGACTGCAATCAACCCTGAAATTTGTATCTTTTGCAAAAATGTCCAACCATTAAGTTGCCAGCACAGAGGTTGTTTCGACTGACCATGCCAACTGTTCTCGAATGTTTGAGAAAACTGAATATGTAGGTATACACGACAAAGGTAACCACTGTTTTTTTTGTTTTTGTTTTTTTTTTTCTCGACGCGTTACGCACTACTTCATTGCGGTACTGTTTACAGGCGGTGTGATATATACCTTTAGGAGTCTCTTTTCGTCAAATAGTTATTACTACATCTTTCGATTCCTTAGAATAAAATGTTCCATGGGAACTGACTTTATGTCAGTGTTAGACCAAATAAGTTTTGTAAGAGAAGGGCTGCGCTGAATGTTTAGGTCAACTTCATCAATTATGAAAAACCATGTACGCACATATTTGGCTGTAGTATATTAGGTTGTATGGACGTATCTACACCCACACTGACACCATTAGAGGTTAATGATTCTTTATTTATATACCCAAAACATTTTGTGGCAGTGAGAATTTGTAAGCTATCGAATATAAATTAAAGGAATGTATTAAAAGCAAATTGTCATATTATTTTTAATTTAAACAAAATATATTCAGAATATATGTATGATCCTGCTTTAAAAGCAAAAAGTACAAAAAAAATGATATCACCATTATTGGTGACGTAGACCACAATAGTCATGAACCTACTGGAAGGGCAGATTTATAAAGGTCGACTAGTATGTATCTCTAAAATGTCCAGGTTTATCGAGACCATTAAAGTTCCACCTTTAATGCGGATTAATCATTTAGATGGATTGAATCAGTTACCTTATCGACGTTTAAATGCCACTATTCATCTGAAAACGAACGTTTAGGAAAGATTTCGTAACTTTTATTATTTTTTGTCCTTACGGTATACAATTACTTTAGAGTCTGCATTCCAGTACTTCCATCAAAATAATAGCCCACTACATAACCGTAACTTCTTGTTTTCATACACTGAAATTAATACAATTTCTGCCAGAATTGCTTTATATCAAATTCATCATTATTTTACAATCTTTGTACCTTGCGGTTACGGCCTTTCATGTAGTTTATATCGAAAATATTGAAGCGATATAAAAATTCTATGAATCAGTTTTTTGAATTCACTCGTTTTTGAAAGCTACAGTAAAATAGAAAAATCAGGCTGTCCTCAAGCCATTAAATTAGTCTCTATATACAATCACAGCAATATTATTGGTAATTCTGGACATATGAAAAATAAACTGTGTTATGAAACTTGAAATGACAGGCAGAATATTATATTTCTCTTTCTAGTACTCATGCCACGGAAAAGCCATTGATGAAAACCAATAATTTCTTACCACGGTATATACTTGACTTGGTTCTTTCAAAGCCCATGTTATCGAGAAACATTTGACGTAATAATATTGCGAGGAAGATTTGACGCAACACTATTGCGAGGAACATTTGACGCAATATTATTGTGAGTAACATTTGACGCAATACTGTTGCGAAGAACATTTGACGCAATACTATTGCGAGGAACATTTTACATTGTTAGTGTTAACAATTATTAGCAACAAAACTTGAAAACCGCTCTAATTAATAGTGATTTGATAGCACTCGAAACGGACAAAAGGAAAAAAGATGTCTATTCTCAAGGAGTTGAAAGGATCAAACTGCTCATTAAGAAATGGTGATATTTTTATTCTATGCAATATCATTAGATTTTATTCATTAAATTAGGTGAAATACTCTTTTTGAAGCCAGGTACCTACATGTAATAACAATGAATGAAGTGTCGCGAGTAAAATTGATACTTACAATAATAATATATAAAAAGTTTCTGACGTATTGGCACAGTACCAGACAGCTACGATATCCAAGATCTAAAAGAAACCAAGAAAGTGTGAAAAATGTGAAATTCTGACATAAAGTAGACATAACATTTTGGCCAGACTTGGCAATGAGCTGGCCAGTGTCAGATCTGTTGTAACAAAAGTCCAAATCCTTCCACCAACCCCCAACCCCCAACCCCAGCTTTTTATACCTACTGGACGTAGACGGCAAATACTCACAGACCGGGTTGAACACGTTCCATTGATTTAATTTTGCTCCCCAAGTATTTATTGTTTTATGTCTATTTAACCCTTCTAAAGAGCATAACACGGCCATTGAGAACTTCTTCTTTAGGGGAGATCATTAAAGAGAAATAGCATTCTGTACACTTACAAAAATACCCTAGGATTGACCCTCGTGACAGTGAGATTTACATGTTGCAAGCGTTCTCACGTACAATTTTAAAATGTTAACATAATACATTTTCCAAATAGTAACGATCGATCAAAACAATTTACCAAAAGGTTAAATTCCCCCTACTCACCCCCAAACAAAACAAATTCAATATTGAGTGTCCGTAACATACAATCAGGCCATGAAAAAAGCCTTCTCAACAGAAAGAGAGACCATTTCAAGATTTTTTATAATAACAACGCAACCGTAGCAATCACAAAAAGGTAGTTGCCTTGTTTTTTTTACAGTATCATTAAAGTGCGATGCAATGTCTTATATATTTTTGTTCTATTCAAGATATGTGTGATCAGCCTCGGATTGGCGGCTACGGTATTGTACCTGGAACGATTGCTTTTTCGAACGGTTTGATGACCTATTACATTCAAATAAAAACAGTCAGTGCAGAAATGTAAACAGCTAAGGCTCACACATCAGTGATTGTCTTTTTAGTAGACCATTCCGACGTTACTGTTCGTTTCAATACTTTTTAATCATAAGAACATCTAACTTTTCATCTTAGGCACACACGTAAAAACACACAGAGGCGCAAAATAGTGCATGGAAAATAAACAATCCAGAAAGCAGACCATGGGTGGACAACAACAGTACTTTGTAAGCAACAGTAGGAGGAATCTCAGAAAGTAGAAGAGATCGATTGAATTTGCCGTTTCCTGATGCTTAGGTATTTGAGAACAAAGATAATATTATGCGTCTTTACTGACGTACGAAAATGTACTTAGTGGGATCTCAGTTATCCTTTGTCTGACATTTGAGAGCGCTGTGCACAATAGAAGACATGGCACATTTTGGTTATTGGCTTTTGTAGCTAAAGGATCTGGAATTGGATCCCATGAACACCAATATTTCAATATATATATATATATATATATAATATATATATATATATATATATATATATATATATATATATATATATATATATATATATATATATATATATATATATGTAAATATATTACAAAGATATGACAATATGTATCAGTCGTTTTATGACGCTGACGGCACTTGTATTTGGACCTAATATCGATGCAATTTCAAATTATTTATCTAAGTGGGAAAACGTCTTGTATCTTGGGCGATTTGACACGATTCTTTGATAATAAGCGTTGTTGAATGATTTTATGAAAAATGTCTAAAGTTTTTAACATGTGGAGACGACTCTGGCAATGATTGTTGAGGACAATACTGATTGGGAAGATTTTAGTGAATGATATATGGAAATGAGTGCTTAAATGAGAAGGTGACAAGAGTTTTCATTGGCATGAAAAAGTAAAAAAAAAAAAAAAATACCAACTTTGCGTCTCGAACAATAGCTACACTTTCCTAAAAGAAATAAACGAACAGAAAATAATTCCAAACTCGGTAGTATTTAGAATTCTCTACACTTTAATTGCCATTTGTTCAATTGCAAAATTATAAATATATAAATAAGTACAAACATGATTTGGAAGAGATAACACATTTTCAAATAAAATTAAGAAACCGTATTATTAACGGCATGTGTAATCAACATTGGATTTATCTAGCTAGCGGAGAATCGTAGATTTCTACAGGGCATTTGGAACGATTGCCTTTTGAACGCTTTGATGGCCCATTACTTTCAATGCAGACAGATCAATTGCTAAGGCATCAATAATTGTCTTTTCATGTTCGAACCTTTATGTAGGAAGTAACCAGAAGGATGGAGAATCATACCTTTTTAGGTTTATTTGCATACTTTTTATCCGAAATATTCTTTACTTTTCAAACTAGGCACACAGGTAATCAGATACAGTGTCGAGGGAGATTGAATATTCAATAAATAATTTAAAAAGTAGGCTATGTAATGACAACAACAATAACTATATCTCGCACGTAATGGCATGGCGTATCTAAACAGATCAATGATCTGGATTTGGATGCTTGGAAGATCAGTATTTTCAATATAAGGTCTTATATTTTACATATATCAGCTCGTATTAACTCTTTGGGTTAGTAGATTCTGAACAAATAGAGTCACCATCATGATACTTCACCTTTTGATTGATAAATTAATGGGGGATATCAGCGAGTTATCTTTCCCGAACAAATACTATAGCGGCGCTGCGCTCAGCTTGGTCCCCGTAATAGGATAGTTTCATGCCATGTCGAGACATTTCTCTTTTGTTATTTACAAACAAGGATTACCACATTCTCTTACTTTACTTATAAAGTCATTCTCATATTTGTTGATCTATTTTCTTTCATAGTTTTGCCCATGTAAGATGGCGTCAGATCTAACTTTCTTGTGTGTACACAGAGATAAAGCCAGCTTTTCAAACTCGGTTTTGTCTGAAGTTATTCTCCCTAAACTTGATGACTGCAACCTCTTAAATCTTTCATTTTCCCATATTTTATTTTTGGTCAGACCTTGTGTACTACTTTCAGTGTCTTCCTTCTCACTGTCTTTGACTTCAATAACTCGTATTTCCTTTAAAAACTTGTCCCCTGTGCTGAGTTGTATGATGATGAGCAATGGCACGTACATTTGCAGGTGCAAACACCTGAACAATTGGCATTTGTTATATTCCCTAATAACTGAAACACACGCTTCTGAAATATTAAGAATAATACTGAGTGTTCCTTTAATGTTCTGGCCTGGGATCAAATTCGGTGCATGTTATTTCATATCTTCTGGGCATATTAATGTCACGCACCTTTTTTTTTTTTTTTTTTTTTTGTACGGTGAATTATTTGGAGGTTATGTGTGCAACTTTTCTCCAAAAGGTCTGTTCCATTTTTCGAAACCATACAGCGTGGGTACAATACAGCAGAGATACGTTTGCATTGGGCATGTGGTCCAAAGCCTGCCGTATACCGACCTTCATGTACATGTCCTTCCTTTGTTAGCACAGCATCCACAATGTATATTACTGATTTGGGCATTTCTGCTCTGCATGCACTTCTCAAAAAGTCAAATTCATCTAATGAACATAAGCGTAAGTAAGATAAACACCTATAATTGTACAGATTCACGTGTGTTTTTTCCTTTCGTTTTACATCAATGAACATTTTTGCATTCCTTTGTCTTTTTTTCGAATCTCAGTTCATCAAGTGACGGAGATGAATATGTTCATGGCTTGTTTATAGTGAAAGAGATCAAACGGCAAGCTACGATACATGTACTGCACACGTAGTTGGGTCACACGCTAAGGACCAACATTTTTTGCATCCTGACAAAAGTAAATTTTATTAAACAAAAGATCCCAGCTCAAAATAACTCCAAACACGGAAAAAGAAAACACCAACCCACTGCAATTGCCATTTGTTCAATGTAAAAAATGAGATTGGGAGCATATACATGGTTTGGAATCAATCTTTCCGATAACATGGACAGACTGATTGTCTAGTAGACAGGCTGTTTTATAGATGAAGTTGTTGAAGCTCCCTTCTTTGAAAACAAAATTATGCGATTGGTCCTATTTTGAAAACATTACATTTCGTTAATTTTACTGAGATCTGTGTCGGATTAAAGGCACTGACTGTTTGGTGCTCGATCTTAATGAGCTTTGTAATGAGTTTACTATCAAATGACATAAAGTTAGTCATATTAGATGACCCCCAGAAATTTAAAACAACTATTATCTAAATTGTCACCGATCCTATTAGCTCCTTGCAACCTCAGTGATCAATAGGATTGTTCCGTCGTCATAGTATGGCACATGCATATCAACTAGCCCGAGCTTTCTCTGACCTTTCCCACTCCGTGTTAGATATTTGGACAGTTATGTTGAGGTGGGAGGTTAGAGCGCATCCCCTATTGAAAGGTTGGAATTCGCGAGGTAGGGGTATATCATAGTCGCTTTATGCATGGGCTTCCATAATTAAGCGACCTGATATCGAATCTTACCTGCCTGAAATCGATAAACAGAACACTTATCTTCTTGGACATAGCAATTATATCATAATTTGTAACTTTAAGAAGCCAATATATGAGCCGAGTATACATTATTTAACAGATTCTACTATGTGATGCGGCGTCACATGATCGTCAAATCTCTCGGCCTACATATTTAAACGCAATGGGATTATCATCGGTCATTTCTCTTGATATGCTGTTCGTTGACGTGATCATTTGACCTCTGACTTAAAGGAAATAGAAAGCCGCGAGAGTTTTGGTCCAGTTTGTAAACAAAGTACTTTCGGTTCGAGTGTCGGTTTATTAAAGACATGAAATATGCCTTAATGGTGATGTCTGAGAAAAAAAAATCATCTTCCTACCGATTTCATGCAGGCAAGGTTCGATGTAAGGTCGCCTAATTTTGCTAGGCCAGGTAGTAATTGGATACATTATACCGCAACTGCGCAGTTTCGGCGAATCCAGACGTTTCAGTAAGGGAGGCATTCTGACCTCTTTTGACCTCCAACTCCAACATAAATATCCAAATAACTAGCATGGGGCGAGAAAAGTCAGAGGAAACTACAACTACATATCAGCAGGAGTTTTGGACAGAAAAACGACTTTCAAAATATGAGGCAAATCCCTTAAGGCTTTCCATCACCTGGATACTTATCTTCAAATAACATTTTAAATGAGATTATTCCAGATCTGGATTTTCCATAAATACATCAATAGTAGAAATAACACTTGTAAAAGACAGGATAGTCACACTTACAATGCAACATATTTAAAAACTAGCCAAAATAGAATCTGTTTTAAAATTCTATAGTCAGTTTTGAAAAATTAATTGGCTCTTGACATTTGTTGTTACTAATAGAAACATCATAATCTGAGTTTACCACTATCAATAGTTTTCTGAGAGACAGTGACAAGTTTAATACGTCGAGAAAGTCTGCAAGCAAAACTATTCTTTGACGCTGAGGCGAAAGAAATACATGGGAGCAATAAAAAGAATTATATAGGCGATAGGTCACACATAAACGGAGTAATCCCAAAAGAAGAGATCCAGACAAATATATCCTTATTCTGTTTTAATTTATGGGAAACCAAAGTAGTATGTGTTTCAGCGAGTGTTAATGCCAATTCACTGCAGAAGTGCCAACACTAATGCATAATGCATATTTAAGCCAGCTGGAGTCGGTGAAGTTAGTAAATCATTACAAACAACAGCATTTACTATGCCTGAGGGATCGTACATCAGTCAAATGAGTCAAATTTTATCTCGTCCATGTGTGACAGTATCCTTAAGCTCAATAGTCCATCGAGAATAAATAAAGTCTATAATTTTTGGTAGTACTAGTAGTAGTAGTAGTAATAATATAAAATGTTATGTACTTTGAGATAAATCCACTGGTTAAGAGCAAATACATTTAAAAGCAATTTACATATTCCTTATAAATAAAGACATCAGACATAAGGGATTCATTAGATTACCTTCATTTTTTGGCGGTGAGTTTGGTTAAAATTGTGAGATTTTTGTTTTTGTTTTAAATAATTCACAGTATAATTTATTGAGTAAAGTAGAGAAAAACAAATACTTGTCCACAAACTCGTTAATTGTATGTGGAAATAATACTTAAAAATAGTGATGTTATCAAACGAAACAATTCCGACGTTACAACTGTTTTGATAAGGTTAAGGTGAAAATGAGTGGACAAAAATATATGCCTGATATATTTAAACTTTGTAATATATTTTTTTAACTCTGAAAGTATGTCTTTAAACTCAGTTATCTGTTTCATATTCAAACCTAACTGACATTAAATAATATTTTATTTTCTGACCATCACAGCAAACCACTAAAACCCAGCTTTAAAAAATGAAAAAGAAAGATGGAACAGAACTAAATTTTAAGAGAAAATTATGTGTGCTCCAGATGTCACTAATTTAAAATATACGGAATAACACAGTTAGCTCTTACATAGTTCTAAGGTACTAAATGATAGGAAGTGATGCTTATTTTTAAGAGTATTTTTTCTTGGTAAAATTGTTCAAAATTGACACGAAAATTGGCAAAACTAATGTTCACACCTAGACTGATATATTATTACATACTGTATTGTTTTGTGACAGCTATAATGTTATCTTGACTACCAATATATGATTACATACTGTATGGTTTTGTGAGAGTTATAATGTTATCTACTGAATGTAATATTACATACTCTATGGTTTTGTGACAGTTATAATGTTATCTAGACTACCAATATATGATTACATATTGTATCGTTTTGTGACAGTTATAATGTTCTCTAGACTACCAATATATGATTACATATTGTATGGTTTTGTGACAGTTATAATGTTCTCTACCGATATATGATTACATATTGTATTGTTTTGTGACAGCTATAATGTTATCTAGACTACCAATATATGATTACATATTGTATGGTTTTGTGACAGCTATAATGTTCTCTACCGATATATGATTACATATTGTATGGTTTTGTGATAGCTATACTGTTGTCTACCAATATATGATTACATATTGTATTGTTTTGTGATAGCTATACTGTTGTCTACCAATATAAGATTACATATTATATGGTTTTGTGATAGGTATACTGTTGTCTACCAATATAAATATATGATTACATAATGTATGGTTTTGTGATAGCTATACTGTTGTCTGCCAACATATGAATACATATTGTATGGTTTTGTGAGAGCTATAATGTTCTCTACCGATATATGATTACATATTGTATGGTTTTGTGACAATTATTATGTTATCTACCAATATATGATTAAATACTGTATGGTTTTATGACAGTTATAATGTTATCTACCGATATATGATTACATATTGTATGGTTTTGTGACATCTATAAGGCTATCTACCGATATATGATTACATATTGTATGATTTTGTGACAGCTATATGGCTATCTACCACGATATTATTACATATTTTATGGTTTTGTGACAGCTAAAAGGCTATCTACCAATATAGTATTGCATGCTATATGGCTTAGTGACAGCTATAAGGCTATCTATCAATATATTATTACATATTGTATGGTTTTGTGATAGATATACTGTTATCTACCAATATATGATTACATATTGAATTGTTTTGTGACAGCTATACTGCTATCTACCAATATATGATTACATATTGTATGGTTTTGTGACAGCTATGTTATCTACCAATATATTATTATAAAATGGAGACATTATCATCATGTAGGAGCAAACAGAAAGACGCGCGGACAAATATAACTAAAAAAAATTTCACTTCATTTCACAGGATTACTCTTCATCTCTTCTTGTGCCTTCCATACCACTTTAAATCTATTTTTAGATCTTATTGAAAAGCTAAGCTAAAATAAACAAACATATTAGTTATGTAAATCTCATCAACTATTTTCATAAAATATCTTGTGGAAAACACTGCTACTAAAATATTCTAAATTGATGATTATCAATATTAATGTATATTATTTGTATCAAATGGTTTTGTGGGTTAATATAACTGTAATCAGGTTTAAAGTGTCAGAAGCCAATGAAAACTTTCCTACTATACGATTGTATCTAATTTCCATGTTTAATATGTCATATTCACGTCACCATAAATGAATTCATGACGATTTCGGCTTGTGGTCCGTGATAATTGTGTGTAAAAAGCGTTACAAGAAATGACTAAAATATTAATGAAATTAACATTTTTACATACATAATATCGATCAACAACTATACACGATATCTGTATTACCACCAAATATACTGGTAAATAGTCACATACCGTACCTATCTATCTGTCTATCTATCTATTTATCTATCTATATATCTATCTATCTGCCTGTCTATCGATCTATCTATATATCTCTCCATCTATCTGTCTTTCTATCTATTTTTGCTCATTTTTTTCTCTCAGAAACAGAACGTAACATATTTTCATCTCTCAGACAATATGCCTCTTGGTCATAATTATTTTTATTGGAAGCAAATATACACAGCGTGGAAAATACCAAAATACACAGCGTGGAAAATACATATTTTTGACACTAGTCAAAACGTGAAAATGAATTATTTGCAGAAACTCGAGTAGAAACAACCCCACGTTTTGCATAAAGGGAAAAGTGCGGTGCTTTTGATGGACATAGTAACTTCTCAATAATTAGACCAAATATTGCACTTTGGAAATATGCAAACAAATCAAGTATCTATTTCGAACTATACTTATACACTGTATTGAAAAACATTACATAATTCTCGCAGATTTCAGAAATTGGGGATTCTTAAGGAATCATTCGCAATACTGACAAAGAAGATTAGAAAATTATTTCGAGCAAACTTGAAGCAAAATAAATCTTGATGCCATTGGCTGCATATTCTTATTACAAATGCATTGAACAATGACTGTAATAATTTAGAAGTTACAATTAGATGTCAATAAACTTGTAAGATGCATTGAAATGTGACTGTAAGAATTTAGAAGTTACAATTAAATGTCAATAAACTTGTAAGATGCATTGAACAATGACTGTAAGAATTTAGAAGTTACAATTAAATGTCAATAAACTTGTAAGATGCATTGAACAATGACTGTAAGAATTTAGAAGTTACAATTAAATGTCAATAAACTTGTAAGATGCATTGAACAATGACTGTAAGAATTTAGAAGTTACAATTAGATGTCAATAAACTTGTAAGATGCATTGAACAATGACTGTAAGAATTTAGAAGTTACAATTAAATGTCAATAAACTTGTAAGATGCATTGAACAATGACTGTAATAATTTAGAAGTTACAATCAGATGTCAATAAACTTGTAAGATGCATTGAACAATGACTGTAATAATTTAGAAGTTACAATTAGATGTCTGAAAACTTGTAAGATGCATTGAACAATGACTGTAAGAATTTCGAAGTTACAATTAAATGTCAACAAACTTGTAATATGCTTGATTAGATTTGCAGAGTGTACTAGTAGATCAACTATAGTTTTAATTTCCAGATAAATGAAAATAGTTATCAGCATATATCTTTGAAACCGGCGGTAAATGCGATGACGGGGAACCTGCTGTAAGGGCCATTTGTGACCCACATATAATGCATAACAATATATAAGTTTGACTTCATTTTAAGGAAGAAAGTTTGAATTTGTACAAAAATAATCTCTGGAATGGATGTTACTATTTACTATACTAAACTATAGCATTCAGAGTATGCCAGGGTCAGCAAAAAAGGCATATCTTTTGTCTAATGTAGTACAATTATATCTTTTGTTAATATGGGCTTCAACTAAGAACCATGGCCATATTTCAATGTGATGTTTACAATGTCTGTATCTCCGACATGCTCAAATATATTTTGGGTTCTCAACTCAATTGAAGTGTTGAAGGGAGCTGTAATTAACGGCAATTTTGCATACAGAACGATCGTCCCCACCCTCACCCTACCACCCCCACCCCTAATGGTTATTTTAGGGCCGAAAAATAAGATTTTCTTTGTTAGGTCAATACTTTGACTGAGAATCAAACATCCGGGAGTATGAACGGGAGTATGAACGAAATGCATACACTATACATATCATTTTCTAATATGGGCATGGTCTTTGACTGAAGCGCCTGTTTTAAAAAAGTGTCATAAAATTGACTAAATTAAGCATTTTTTGCTGACCCTGTCCTAGTGTGGACGCTTTTTGTAACGTAGTAAATTGTAACTTCCATTCCAGAAAATTATTTCTGTAAAAATTAAATTTGTTTGCTCAAATAAATTCAAATTTATCTATCTTTAGGTATGTAAAAACAATCACCTATTATGTGGACCAGTTGTAGTCTTATAGAAATGATCCTTTGGAGACAACGCCAGCTATTGAACCCATCATACGCACACCAGGTGAAGAACCTTATATGCCACCCAACAAACCCATCATACGCATACCAGAGGAAGAACCTTATATGTCACCAAACAAACCGATCATACGCATACCAGATGAAGAACCGTATATGCCACCCAACAAACCCAACATAAGCATATCAGATGAAGAACCTTATATGCCACCCAACAAACCCATCATACGCATACCAGATGAAGAACTGTATATGCCACCCAACAAACCCATCATACGCATACCAGATGAAGACCTGTGTATCCCAGCCAACGAACATATCATATGCATACTAGATGAAAAACCGTGTATGCCAGCAAACGAACCCATAATACGCATACCAGATGAAGAACCGTGTATCAGACTAAGTTTAAATCAATATTGCTGCGTCGAAGTGAAAAAGCAACACTTTTCTTAGCTGTTGAAAACTTTGATGTTGTTTCCGAAGCATTGACGAAATAATGTAAATACACAAGAAACTATTTTTATAATGATCAAAACTTGTTAATACGTCAGAGATTTGTATCATGATCTTATTGATGACTGGTTTTCATTTGACTTGAGTGCATTAGCAGTATCTGAGTTGGAATCAAAAGTGTGGAAAGTGAGCTGTAAACATAATTGCATGTACAGAAGTTACGACGAGTTATAAGGAAAAAATATAGCACAGTGCCTTTGAAAGTTACATTTAGGCTCTGAATACGACTTGCTTGTAAGGAATATATAGACCACTGAAGGGGAAAAAACCTGAATATTGATTAAACAGTACATAGTTGTTGCAATGACAGGACGGTTTCTCGTTTCAAGTATATTTATTACAATGAATCTGTTCAAGATCAATATTCACTGATAGGTGTCGAAGGCAGACGTGATCTGTAAATTTCTAATGGGCTTTGATGATAAACTCGCTTGTTTACATATTACTTCACAATCACAAAGAAGAAGAGAGGAAAAAACGCCGTTTAAGGCAAATGAGCTTGTTTTGAATCGAGTCTGGTTGATAATGTATTTAATTCATGTAATTCGAGAAATAAAAGCAAATAAGTACATTATAAAACTGGTAATGAAGACGCCCACTACTATGGATTGAGCTGTGAAAAAACCATCTTGTTTATTTTCGTAGATATTCACTGTCAGAACAGAAACGCATAATATTTAATTCATATCCAAAAATTAATCCACCATATACATGTACTGTGACATTTAAACAGCATTTCCCCCAACAATCATCATTAGAATACGGGATGATGAACATGACACTGAAAATTCAACCTTTGGTATTCAATAGTAACAGGAACAAAGTGCAAATATAAGGGTTAAAATTACAGAAAAAGTTCACCGCTTTATATAACGGTTTACCTCTTTTCAAAATACCGTTTCACCGTTAAAAAATATATATTGGTTCACCCCAAATAGCAATTAACCGTTATTTTGAAAAGTCGCTAAAATATGGTTAACCGCTATATCTAAAAGGAGTACAATGCTGTCTTGCGACCAATCATTATTGGTGTTACAAACAGGACTTTCGCATATTACGTGATGCCTAACGAAATGGACGTAATGTTCCTGTTCATTCAACACAAGCAATAACAGATACGAGGCACTCATTGTCTATCGCCGCTTGTGAAAAATAGTAATATTATGAAAAAAGAAGGGAAAATAAAACCTTAGAACAGTAGAAACGTTTATAATCTCCAGTAGTGGTTACATTCTGATAGAGACAAAGAGTGTGTGCTCGAGTGTCACAGGCTGGTGATAGCGTGTTATCAGACATGTAAATTCTGAATGTACTCCCGGGCAAGATGTTGACGTCTAGGGGTGAATAGTTATGAGATTAGAAAATTAAAATCTCCTGAACCATCCATTAAATACCATTCGATGTATGTATGGGCTAAATATAAGCTTTGTATAAATGTTCACATATATTTATATGTAACCCTAACATAATTATGCTACGATAATAAAATTTTTTTACATGTTTGCTTCATTTTTTCAGTGTCCATTTAAACTATCCCGATTTATTGTAAGAAATGAATACAAAATGTATTTATTTATTTTTTACCCTCGTTTCTATTTTTTTTCATATTCAATCTTTCAGCGTACTTTGCCATTTATTAGCAGTAATACTGCAATGTGTCCATTATGATTTGGTACATTCAGCAATTGGTCGATTTCGAGCATTCATCAATTAAAATAAAAGAAGTAATAATAAAGGAATGAAGGACAGAATGGAATGAACTAACGAATGAATGGACGAACGAATGAATGATTAAACAAATGTACGAATTAAGGAATAACGATATTTGCGGTTCTTTTTTATTGAAAGATTAAGTCGTATATTCCAGATTAGTCTTTCATTTTTCGTTCCTTTATAGATTTTATATATTCATTTTTGTATCTATCTATTCTTTCGTTCAATCATTTCAATGTACTTTGTCATTTACTGGCAGCAATTTCCTTTATTTGTCGATCCTATTCGAATATTTTACGCATCCATTAATTAATTAAGCTCATTTAAAGAGTGATTTGATTGATTGGAACTTTAATCATTTCCAGACTACTAGTTCAGCTCTATCTAAAAGCGGTTAACCACTTTTAGAAACGGTAAACCACATTTTGTCAAATATATCGGTTTATAGTTACATTTTGTCAAATATATCGGTTTATAGTTACATTTTGTCAAATATATCGGTTTATAGTTACATTTTGTCAAATATATCTGGTTATAGTTACGTTTTGATGGTCAGACGAAATCTTCAAGTGATTAGCTACTTTCTAACAGCCGTTGACCCATTGAAAAAAAAAAAAAGAAAAAAAAAAAAGAAAACACAGCAACAACAACAACAACGGTTCGTGATCTCTGTTTTTCAACTTTATATACACCATCTAGAGACGGACTTAATGAGACATTAAAAAGGGACAATTTATGCATTTTCTTTTTACAGGAGAGCTATTATAATAGCTACGGCGTCAGCACATATACAGCATCACTATATAAAATATAAAACATTCTTTCCTCCTAAGTCCTATGCAACAGTCTCATAACACCTACCCCTGGGGAGGAAGTTAAGTTTGTACATATATGTATATTAATTGTACACTCTTGGTTACGTTTTTGGGTTTAGGTCATGCTCTTTTTACACTATAAATACTGTTATACCTGGAGTCGTGAAACATGGCGACGGGATGCGTCTTGATGAATACTACTCCCTAACTACAAAAGCTGATCACTGTGACCAATATTTCACGTTTCGTTGACTTTGGTTCAATTTGCTTAAAGCTTTTTTCACAAGCTTCGTTCATGCTTTAATCAACAGACTAGATGACTGTATGCATCTCTGTTAGTACCACACCCTTACAGCAAAAGAAGGTCAGTGTGATCAACATTTCACCTTTCACTGGTTTAGGTTATGTTTTGCATTTAGCTCATGACCACATAGGTTTTTAATCTCCTGTATAATACTGTTAGACCTGGAGTCATGAAAGTTGGTGATGCATCTTGATGAGTACTACATACTCATCTTAAAAGCACATTACTGTCAGTCATGTGTCATACTTCATTGATGTTGGTGAAATTTTTTGCTTTTACTGTTCATGTTTGAATCATTAAACCAGATGATTGTATATATCTTAGTACCACACCCCATTCAATAAGGTCAATGTTATCTATATTCCACATTGTACTGGCTTAGGCTAAGTATTTGCATGTAGCTCATGACTAAGTAATATTTGCGCATTCTATGTACATACTATCCGCTCTAGAATCACAAAACTTGTTCAGGGATGAATCTTGATGAGCACTGCTCCTTCCTTTAAATAGTAGGTCATTATGGCCTATATTGTACGCTTCATTGATTTAGATTACACCCTTGCAACAAAAGAAGCTAGTCGGGACCTATATATCATCTTTGGTTAAATGTTTGCGATTAGCCAATCATGAGTTTTTTCATGCTATATGCATACTATCGTAGATGGAATTATGAAACTATGTGGATGGGTGCATCTTGATAAGTTCTGCGTTCTTATTGCAAAAAGAGGTCTGTGTGACCTATATTTCATGCTTTAACGATTTTGTTGAATTTTTGTATTTAAACTTCATTTATTGGGTGGTATTTATGTTCCAATGATGAAACTTGATTATGGGATTAATCTATGTTACCATTAAAACCACAGAAAGTTACTGTGACATCATTTTATGCTTTAGTAATATGGGTTAAGTATTTGTATTTATGACCACTTGTATTCTTCCACGCTGTATACATCCTAGCCTACTAAGTAGGCTAGCTCTGATCAGTGCAGTCTGAAGTAGAAATAATGCCTATACATGGTATATTGTGATAGCTTAACCTCAGCAGTGTAACTCTGTAATTTATATGTCAAAGAGTATAGGAATTAGATAAGTGGACTGCATGCTGCATGCTTTTCATTTGAAGCTTCATCTGTAGTGGCTAATCAAGGTAAGTATTTGTGCATGTACTACTGGTTCTCGCAACAAGTGTCGCTCAAAACCAGTGACATTCACCCAGTAAAATCTATGGATGAACAATGATAATAGCTTCTTAAGCAGATTTTAACAAAAATGATTTGTAAAATAAATACTATAAAACAACATCAATATATGGCTTTTATCAGCTTATTACAGTACCTCCACTTTGAAATCATAGAAACGAATGTCCTTTTTATTGTTTTGATGTCTTTTCTTCCGTGTCACAATAGGCAGGTTGGTTGGTTGTTATGTAGTTTGGTTGGTCGGTTTGTTGGTTGGTTTAACTGTATGTCAGCACAATACTGACTATATAATGCCAATTAAAATTACAATTTTCAATATTAAAAAGATTAAAATTTAAAATGTAAAGAGACAAAAATTAAAAATATAAAATTAATTAGAAAAGGAGCAAATCTATAGTTGTTAAGATTACCTTAGTCTCAACTTATTTTTCGCATGATAATTATTGTTTACACTAGCTACTGGAGACTACTAAAAGCTTCGTAGGGGTGAGCTGAGCCTGCGTGTAGTCGTCGATATATGTTTGCTTTCCCAATACATTCTTTTCTTTTTATTCCCCAGCTGATAATCCGTCGAAAATAGATTATCATTAATTAATAGCACCCTACTGAGGTTGTGGCGATATCGACGCCTGGGGACATGCGAGGTGTTTTCCGTGATGATTAATCATATTAATAGCTAATTTTCACATGACGTTGACTTTATCCAAAACGAGGCAAGGCTGCGGTCTATTTCGGGACAACTTGATCAGAGTTAACGAACGTGACATTAGCCCATTGAATCCGAGAGGTAAATCAGAGGGCGATGCGCTCAATTTTCGCGTGTGCCCAGGCGTCAATCTGGAGATCTAATACGGACTATAACACAGGCTAGGGTCAGCTATGTAATCGCTGATTACATTCTGGTTTTGTTAATGTCTCAAGCAGGGCCTTTTATCTTATATGCGTCTATTATTTCCAATCAAATATATAAACAATATTGAACAACTGATTTGATGTGTATTAATTTAAGGAATAGTGCATAACCGTCCACGGTCAAAGGTGGGAAATTGGTTACTAAAAGATGGTAGTATGGTAATGAAAACAGATATTGGACATACCAGTATAAACCAGATAGTAATCAACGATTATATAGCTCGCCTCTACGAGGCTTTTAATAGTCTCCAGCAACATTTGTAATTATTAAGTATCATGTAGAAAATAGATTCTACGAGGCTTTTAATAGTCTCCAGAAACATTGGTAATTATTAAGTATCATGTAGAAAATAGATTCTAGGAGGCTTTTAATAGTCTCCAGCAACATTGGTAATTATTAAGTATCATGTAGAAAATAGATTCTACGAGGCTTTTAATAGTCTCCAGCAACATTGGTAATTATTAAGTATCATGTAGAAAATAGATTCATACTAAAGGGATCTTGAAACCGAAAGGTTGGCCCTTGTAACAGGGCATAAAATACAGAAAGGTTGGCCCTTGTAACAGGGCAAACAATACAGAAAGGTTGGCCCTTGTAACAGGGCATAACATACAGAAAGGTTGGCCCTTGTAACAGGGCATAACATACAGAAAGGTTGGCCCTTGTAACAGGGCATAACATACATAAAACACAAATAGAAGAACGGTCTTTCAATGGTATCAAAGTAAAGATACTATAATGAGATGTTAGAAAAAACTGGAATTTTGTTTTCCTTGTTTTATATCATTATTATTAAAATCTGCTTCAGAAGCTAGCAATATTGTCAACCCATAGAAGTTAGATTTTACTGGGTCAAAGCCACAGGCTTTCATTACCCTTGTGGAGACAGCCAGCATGGCCACTATTAGAAGCATAGTTCATACAATGTAACCTGTTGACGGTAACCTGTCACAATATACAATGTATAATAATTAATATGGTAAGTTTACAATTTATACATATATTTATTCCTACTTCCAACTGCACTGTTAAAAAATGGTCTTCTATGTGGGCGAGGATATATATTGCATGGAAAAATATGTGTGGTCATGAGTTAAACAAACGTACCTAACCTATGTTAGTAAAGCAAATAATAGACATCACAGAGACCTTCTTTGGTTGTAAGGGTGTAGTACTAACAGAGACACATCCAGTGTTAAAGTTTCGTGATTTTAACATACACAGCACCCAATAAATGAACTTTAAACACAAAATGTCAACAAAGTCACTGAATCATGAAATATAGGTCACAGAGACCTCGTTTTGCAATAAGGGTGTAGTACTTGTCAAGATGCATCCCCAGGCCATATTTCATAATTCTGTATAGGATACTATGTATATAGCATGCCAAAAGCTCTTATCGTTATGAGATAAACGCAAAATTTAGCCCAAGTCAGTCTTTAGGTCGTGATAAGCTTCTTTTTTGTAAGATTGTGGTACTAAGAGAGATACATATTATCATTAAGCTAACGAGTCTAGCATAAATAGTGCATGAGAAATGAACACAAACACACAATATTTAATCCAAGTCATTGAAGTGTAAAATATGGATCTTTATGACCTACTTCTGCAATGAGGGAGTAGTGCTCCGACCCCTGACCAAGTGTTATGATTCTAGAGAGGAGTCCAACCCCTGACTAAGTGTTCTGATTCTAGAGAGGAGTCCAACCCCTGACCAAGTGTTCTGATTCTAGAGAGGAGTCCAACCCCTGACCAAGTGTTCTGATTCTAGAGAGGAGTCCAACCCTTGACCAAGTGTTATGATTCTAGAGAGGATAGTGTGTACATATATGCACAAAACAATGTGATTTAGAGCTAAACACAAAAACGTAACGTAAGCTGGTAAAATGTAAAATGTAGGTCCCAATGACCTTTTTGGTACGGATGTGGTGCTAACAGTGTTGTGTACAATGATAGTTTAATGACTCTGGTATAAAACACAAAATTTAACCAAAGTCAGTTAAACATGAAATATGAGCGACAGTGACATACATTTGTGATGATTATGTAGTACTCATCAAGATGCTTTCCCTCACCAACTTTCATGATTTTCGGTCTAACAGTATTTATACAGGTTGCGAGAAACCTATTTAGTCATGTGTTAAACGCAAAAGCCAGTAAAATGTGAAATGAAAGTCACAATTACCTTCTTTTGTTGCAAGCATGGTACTGATATAGATGCATGCAATCATCTTGTCTGATGATTCTTATATGAACACAGCTGGTGAAATAAACTTAAAACACAAAAGTGGACAACATCAATTAAGGGTGAACTATGGATCACAGTGACCTAATTTTGTAATGAGAGTGTAGCATTCATCAGGTTGCATCCCCTCACCAAGTTTCACCATTCCAGATGTAATAGTATGTATACAGGGGAAAAATAATATTTGGTCATGAGCTAAACGCAAAAACGTAACCTAAGCCAGCAAATTGTGAAATATAAACCAGAGTGACCTTCTTTTGCCGTAATAGTATGGTACTAATAGAGATGCTCACAATTGTCTAATTCGAGGATTCTAGCATGAACAGAGCCTGAGAAATAAACCCGAAACCCACAATTAAACTAAAGTCAGTAAAGGGTGAAATATGGGTCACAGTGACGCACTTTTATGATAAGGATGTAGTATTCGTCACGATGCATTCCCTCATCAATTTTCATGATTCCAGGTATAAGAGCATGCATACAGCGTGCAAGAAGTCTTAGCTAAACTCGAAAACTTAACCAAGAATGTGCAAATAATGTACATATATGTACAAAGTTAGCCCCTTTGGTGCCCTCAACCCTGTCCAGGAAACAGGTGCTATGAAACCCACTCCAAGCTGTTTAGGTCTATGTGTGTGTGTGTGTGTGTGTGTGTGTGTGTGTGTGTGTGTGTGTGTGTGCGAATGCCGACACCGAAACCGTGGTTAATACACCAGTTCATCTCTACTTCATAAAGGCGAGCTAAAACTACGACCCCCATGACCGAGTCGAACAGACAAAGTGAATTCATTTTACAAGTCCAATTCCTATCCAGACTTGGTCATTCAAGAGTGTAAGGGTGCAAATTTCTGTCGATGTATTTCGGTAGAGCACATTAGTTTGGCAGATAACAATTAATTAGATTTATGAGGAATGGTACCGTATTAAATCGCTAGACTGCGATGGTCTTAATGTCCTTGTTTGGGGGCGAGATTGATTCTTAATTAAGCATTTGTTTGTATAAAGGTCAGATATAAGGTTAATTTGGGTCTACGTATCGAAAATGTCAAAGTTGAGAGGATGCAGAGACTATTTGTAAAGCCAGTTGAAGTTGTTTTATCTTTTGAAATTTCCAGAATCAGTTATTTAAATAGCGCGCGAAATCAAGAGGGTTACTCTTACCACGGTGGGCGTGTATTTATAAAAGGCGGTAGATACATTTAATCTGATTGGTTACGCTAAATAAGGGGTGTGTTTCCCAGACGAGATTTCATGTTTTAAATATTCCACATCGCAAAATTTAATCAGTCGAAGTTGGTGCGAAAGGCTGGAAGAAGCTTGACTCCGAGCAGTGTAAGGCGAAATTCTCTCGTATAAACAATTGTTCAAGGGACAGGTGTCTGGAAGTTGAGGGACACAATTCTGGCGGTAGAAGCGAGTGAGTCTCCCAACCATCGATGCATATATAAGTATCAACGTAGAGGGTAGAGAGAAGAGGCATTTTTCGCCAGAAGGTCGACCTGTAAAGCCATATGCAAGGTCTCTTTGACTAGAATGTTATTGTAAGGTCCTTAGGACCAGAATGTTTTCCTAAAATGTCATCTGTAAGGTCCCTCTGACCAATATGTTGTCCTAAAAAGCCATCTGTAAGGTCTCTTTGACCACAATGTGTCCTAAAAATTGACCAGAATGTTTCCAAAAAAGCCACCTGCAAGGTCTTTTGTACCAGAATGTTGACCTAAAAAGCCATCTGCAAGGTCTCTTTGCCTAGAATGTTGTCGTAAAAAATCATTTGTAAGTTCCTTGTGACCAGAATGTTGTTCTAAACGCCATTTGTACCGTCCCGGTGACCAGAATTTTGTCCTAAAAAGATATCTGTAAAGTTCCTCGGATCAGAATGTTGTCCTAAAACGCCATCTGTAAGGTCTCTTTCACCAGAATGTTGACCTAAAAATATATCTGTAATTTCCGACCAGGATGTTGTCGTACAAAGATATCTAAGGTCCCTCGGATCGGAATGTTGTCCTAAAAAGACATATGTAAGGTCCCTCATATCGGAATGTTGTCATAAAAAGATATATGTATGGCCCCTCTGACCAGAATGTTGTCCTGCAAAGAGATCGAAAGGTCCCTCGAATCAGAATGTTGTCCTAAATAGCCATATGTAAAGTCCCTCGGATCGGAATGTTGTCCTAAAAAGCCATCTGCAAAGTCCCTCGGATCAGAATGTTGCCCTAAAAAGACATCTGTACGTCCCTCGGATCGAAATGTTGTCCTAAAAAGACATCTGTAAATATCGCGAATTCATATATTTTCATGGGTATCAGTTTCCATGGTTTTGCGAAAAATGGCATTTTCCTCGGTGCTCAAGTTCGTGGAGAAAAAGAAATGTTTTTTTTTTCTTTTCTTTTTTTTTTTTTAAAGGTCCTCTAAATCCACTAAAATAATTACCGGACGAGTAATAGTGAATTCACAGCAGTGGTAAATCGCTTAGAGACACGGAAACAATGTTTGTAACTTTAGCATGGAACTTTTCTGATTTAAGTAAACCGAAAGACACAGAGTTTGTTTTTCCCTCTGCTAAGAATGTCCAGAAATGTACTGTTGTGGTTTGGCATTTAAGGATATAGACTGTAGCATACATTTTGTATCTGAAGAAAAAATGCAAAGATAAAAGAATATACTCGATTATGGATTTACCATAGCAACCATAACTTCTTGATCATTCGTTTATTATTCGTTAATTGTGCTCTATATTGTTAAACCATATGTTATCTACATGGAAGGAAAATGTGATTCTTTTTATAGGATACTGTACTGGATGTCATGACAAGTACAACAGCCTACTAATAATTCTTTTTAGTACAGTCCAAGCAGGTACAATAATTGACTTGAATCTATTAGTAAATCTATAAATAATATTTATCTTCGATTTGAAACTGATAAACATATTTCTTGAACTTCAATTGAACTTTTTAAAAAGTTTTAAAAATTAGAGCTTGGTGTCCTTTCATATGAAATAAGCAAGAGCTGTCCAATAAGTTCGTCTGTTCATAATTGCCTTTTGCCGGATCCAATATCCTTGCCAAGTTCAGGGATGGTGACTGACTTTTTCAATAGACAATTTCATTGATGCCTATGTAAGCTTAACTAGTTACTCATCAATCGTTATTCAGGTATATACTAGTAATGGTCCCGCCACAGGTAAATATCCAGCCATTTGTCTCAAATTTGCCACGTGGAAACCCCATAGATTTCATACTAGGTATTCTCTGATTCGTCCTCATAAAGTATAATAAGGATAAGATCACTTGCAAAGCAGAGTTAGGAGGAAAATGTAGACATGATGTCTCAGGTGTGATTGAACTGTTTTTAGTTTCCATGTGACATTGTACTGAATTTGTGTTTTTCGGAGACGTTTTGGTTTGGAAGCAAATTTCATACTAATGCCTGACGGACAAAGCAAAGGTTGTATTGGATTTGCGACTATGACTCTAATTAAACTAATGTCTGTAGCAGGTGGTATAACGCTGCATGATATAACAGTCCTAAGACAATTGTGTTTCTAGATTGTAAATCGTGCATGACGCTTTGTTTGATGAAAGAGAGCTCATTGATTTATTTAAAACATCTGACTATCGACTTTACTTCAACTGCAACGTACGCTTATCTGTTATAGCTAAGAATTTGTGCCAAAGAATAGAAAAAGACTGATTTAAGAAAACAAGCTGGACGATGGAAAATTAAGCTAATTCGGACTGACGAAACATCTTCTTCCCGAAAAACCTAAAAATTTCACTCTTAAGAACGTCCATAAAATGACCTCAATCAACAAGCCATCGATGAGGCAGTAGGTGTATTCTTATGAAATTACAGGAATAGAGATTTGATAGTATTTTGGTAGTATTTTTAGACGAACATTTTCATAACCAGTTTCAGAGCGACAAGGTTGTTCAATTCGCCTGTTTCAGACATATGCTATTCTAGGAAGGAGGAACTATTCCTTTTTTATTGCTGAAAGATATCACTACACTAATTGAGTCAATCAGCTGCTTTTGCATCCTATTGTAGTGCCTAAGAAAATCAATAATATTTGTTTCTCTGAATTCGGTTTCTTGGAGATCTGTTGACCAGTTAAGAATATTATTTGTATTCAAACGAAGCAGCGTTAAGACCTAAGCAGAGATTATAATGTTTATTTAAACAAATCTCCTGGCTTTAGTGTTCGATGACTAAGCGAACTTATCTGATTTCGAATGTTTTCGGAAAGGTCACTTGCAGTAAAAATCCAAGTCATTTTATTAAAAAAATGCAACATAACATATACTGTTTGTGGATATGTTGCGTCCCAGTTAGTGATTTATATAGGTAATGTAGTCTTGACGTAGGTGAACTTAAAACCAATTAACTAGATTTCCAGAAAGAAAATGTAGCAAAATAAAGAAAATATATAGGAAACTTAATTAGTGTACACTGTACAGATCCCGGGAAGATAAGTTTCATAAATGGTCTTGATTTACTTAGTATCGAAGTAGACTAAGTTCACAATATTGGTTTATTTGGCGATTATTAAAACAAAATATGGTTAAATTATCTTTCTTCAAGATTGTCAATGTTTACAGTGTCGATTGTAATACCACCAATTTCATATACTTTTAAGGCAAGCGGGGATTGCTTGGTTAGTCGTCCTTTGATGATTTTTTTTAAAAAGCAATACTGAAACGTACGTATATTCAAGAAAATGTTCCCTCTCGGTGAGAGACACTTCTTCGTATATTCTGACTTCCTAAAAAAGTTTTCACCAATGTTGACGTTTAACAGAAAAAGAGTTCTTAAATCTCCGAAATGAAATAAAATTAGAAGTTCAACAAGAAAACCATGGCGTCCTCACTGATTGCTGACATCCAATTCAGTTTTAAAAGACAACAAGACAGCGTTCCCTAAAAGATAAGACAACTCTACAATAAATTTTGATGTCTCAGGCATACAGAATAGCTCATCGGCATGCATACACGGGCAGTAAGTCACTGACAGGCAGGAAGCATGTGAGCCTCACCGTTGCCAATGAATCTCAAGAAAATAAGTGCATTGATTTATATTGTCATATTGTTATGTGGTTAATGGGCGAGCAATATACGGGTCTTTTCTTCTAAAAGTGCCAAAAGAATAAGTAGGAAATTTTAGAAATCTATATCATCGCTTTCTTACAAATTTATCTTTCTGAGATTAATCGTTATGGATAATACAATTTACCGTCGACTGACAGTGATTATAGAAATATAAATCATTCCTACAACGTTTAGCATTAGTCTCCAATGTAATATATATATATATATATATATATATATATATATATATATATATATATATATATATATATATATTCCAATGTAATATATATATATATATATATATATATATATATATATATATATATATATATATATATATATATATATATATATAAATATCGCCAGATGTTGAATTCCTGCAGCTGGTTTACGTAAATTAATTCAAGAAAAGAAAAAAATGGCCAATCAATTTAATTGTTTGCAAATATTATTAAAAGTTTTTACATGTGTGAGAGATAGTCTTTTGATTCTAATAATCGAATTTTCTTTAACACCTTTTTTTTTTTAGTTAATTACCCTCCACCCCTACTCCGCCCCACCCCAATAAATAAATAAATAAATCTACAAGAAGGACAACAGCTCAACTAAATAACACAATCTTGTATAAGGACTGGAATAAAACACAAATAAACTTGTCCAGTCTAATTTAACGGCAACAATATTGCATCCAACGATGTCATCTATCCTGGGATGATAAGTTGGGCGCAGTGTTAGTAACATCTGTATAAGAGAATCTCCTTATTTGCTTCACGAACTGTTAGGGGATCAAATATTCTCGCCGTTTGTATTAATTAAGATATACAGTTTATGATATACTCGCTTGTAAGTCGGATACAACTGCAAACTGCATAGACTCGGATCTGCTGTCTCATAATGCGCCGGAAGATCTGGGTCCACGCAGTTTGTTAGGAATAATCAGCAGAACAAACAACATAGACCCTGATTTTCCGGCGCATTATGCGACGGCAAATCAGGGTCTATGTTGTTTGAAGTTGGACTCGATTTATAACTGAGTATATACGGTACAGGGACATTAGAGCATCGACGACATTGTCCAGCACATTTTTTTTAGTTGAATGTCCGCGCGGAGAATCTATACGAACGTCAACTTTAGCTTATATTAACATGCAGATACATCTTAAAACTGCCAATATGTTTTTATCCATTAGGTTAACAAATATTTCTCATTGGAGTCATGTTACGTATTTGTAAAGAGTTTGCGTTGTATTCCTCACACGATTTTCCCTTCAGGACTCACGGTACTAATTATAGGGAATAACTGTGAACCAGTCCAGAAATGGGTGAAGATTTAAAAGAGTATATACGGGTTTGGTAGTCCATAATTGATTAATAATTAAAAGTTAAATTTTAGTAAAAAATTATTTTGAGAGCATGTCCTATCTGTACCTTAAAAAAATAGAGACAAGATTCTATTGATGCAATTTTAGCATTTTTATAGACTTGACTTAGGAACAGTCAATAACAACAGTAGCACCTGATTCATTAGGCGCATAATGGATAACACGTTTCATGTACATGTAGATCCAAAATATGGCGCGGCTCCTGTGGTTTTCGTAACACAGAAGCTTGCGTCAAGGATGGATTTATACTGATAAATATAGGTTTGATCATGAGCATTTAGAAATTTAAAGTTATTGAATTTGTAATATCATGATGTTTCCATACGTTTGCTATGGGAGTTGAATTAGTACCTTGATTCCTTCAGTGTTAAAACGTTTGTTCCGAATTATGCATCAGGAGTTCACGTCAAAATTCTACGTCAGTTCTCCTTGTCGCTACGCTTTGAGGAAGTAAATTTATTTGACTGATAACCTTTATTGTTCTTTCAATTGATGGATTGTTGAATTGTTTAGGATATTTCGAATAGGTAATCTTTCGACGGTCGGAGACACGGTTTTATTCATAATGTTATGACGTTAGCAAAGCCGAATTTATTCCACACGTTTTATAGAGTGATTATTAGATGTCAAACATATCTTTCTTTCGATAAGTGAGGTAGGGTACTGAGAAAGACAGGATTGGAAGCTACTAAAAAGGCCAGGGTTTAATTCTTTAATCTGAACAGCTCTATTTATATTGAGGTAGTGAGTGAAATAAACCTTAACAGACACAAATACTAGTAGTTTGAATTGTCTCTTGTACTGACTTTATTCATCTCAGTACCGTACTTCAGGATATATTTTGTGCAATTAGATCAATTAGATATAAATAATAGTATATGACATCCCTACCCGCTGAAAGCAAAAAAAAAAAAAAGAAAAATTTTCTTACACCTTTGGGTAATTTATATAATTTATATGGAATAAATTTATATAATCATCAAAACGTCAGAGAACAAAATATTTATCATCATCATCATCGAAAAATCAGAGAGAGAAAAAAATAAGTGACAAACGAAGCACTAGAAACTTCCTTTTAAATGAAAATGTTTGGTCAGCTTTGAGATCTACAAAAATGTATCTGGAAAATTTCAGACGAGTACAAGTACTCGAGCTAGATATCGTGCTGGTTTCAACTGACGTTTAAGGCGCGCGCGCGTGAATTTCCTTCAACTCCACTCCCGAGTAAGATGCTGTACATGCAGGCTTGAGTTCACTTCGTCACTTGTTTTGGCTGAATTTAACATCCACAGGGAAATCATTACGCGCTTAAATTAAACTCAGGATTAAACATACTTAGCCTAATTAATGTGGACAGGGAAAGAGTCGTCTGGATGCCCAACATTGATGTTTCCCACCGGGAAGTGCCTCAGTGTCTGGATGTGAATCTAATGATGATATCCGATGTTGGAATCTATACAGGACTTTCAGTTCCACTGTCTAATTGGTATACCCATCCAGTTTTCTGAAGCAAACACTTCACCAAATTAAAAATGATACCTACAAACTTCGAGAGCATGATAGCCCAGTTAATTTGCTTAGGTAAATAAATGTCAATTTCGGTTACAAGCAAATTTATAGCTGACGACGATAGCTAAATTCCTGTACAAATCGGTCATTTTGGGAAGTCATTGTGGGTAAATTTCTGCTAGGTATTATGGGAATGACTGTTATTAGACTTCTTTCCAAAACTTTCCATTGCTAATGGGCGTGAACTGCTAAAAGTGTATCAGTTTTACCCACAGTGCACAAAAATAACCACAACAAATTTCCGCGTCTATCAGTGGTCCGCTGTAAATTGTACTAACAGCTGAAATTGACAGTCATTATTTACCTGCTCAAAATAACTGAACCTTCGTACCGTGAAGGTTTGTAGTTATCAGTTTTAACTTGGTAAAGTATTTTTTTTTTTTTACATAAAACTGGATGGGTATTGTTATTAAACCGTGTAAAAATGGACTTCAGATCTGACAGACGAGTAACATCAGCTGTTCAAGATCGTTATATACGTCTGTAGCACGTGGCTTCGAAACGGCAGTTCGTACCGCTGCAGATAATCAGAACATAGTCATATTCGTTCAAAAACTGTACGGCATTACTTAGCTTAAGCAGATTTTTGAGCCCGAATGCCCAAATTTGACTGTACGTCACAAACGTATACATCAAGAGTGATAAAGATGTAACTTGATGGGGGTTATACGACAATTGGGCAAGGTGTCATTTACGGATGAGTCCAGAATTAGTTTAGATTGACGTGTACAAGTATCTCGTGGGCCAGGAGACAGACATAGAAAATTGACTGTACGTCACAATCTATATGGAGGCGTAAGTGTAAGTGTGTGGGGTCAATTACAACAAACTGACGTGTATTAATCTCCTTCAAATTGACGGCAGGCTGAAAGGGCGTCGCTACTAAAATGAAATTCTTCGACCCCGATGTGATTCCATTCATGAGGGTAAGATGTGGGATAAGACAGCAAGAAAACGCACGTCCGCAAGTTGTGCGCACCAGTATTGAATTTATTCACCGTCACAACACATACATCTTGCCCTGGTCTGAATTATCACCAGATCTCCTGCTTTAACATCTTTGGGGTCTGTGTGACAGGAAAATAAGGTGTCGACGTCATCAGCCTCAATCGTTAGTCAAGCTCCGTAACGGCGTTGATGTAGGAATGGTAGCGCATACCCATGGCGCCGGTGTACTGGCCAGTGGTGTCAATGAGCTGTGGATGGCTGGTGATGCTCAATGGCAAATGTGGCTCAATCGATACTAATGCACTCGCTTTGCTCAGAGACCTATATGTAACTAGACAGGATGTCATGCATCCATTGGAACCTTAAATGCCTTTAGGCCGCAACTAGCAAAGTCAGTGTGCGCAATGGAGATCTTTCTGTGTAATGTACAAGTATTATCTGTAATAAAATTTAGGATATTCAAACAAAAGTGTCGCGTTTCTTTGTCAAGTTATTATTATTGTTATTATTATTATTATTATTATTATTGTTGTTGTTGTTGTTGTTGCTGCTGCTGTTGTTAATGTTTAGATAAAGCCGTTAGTAGCAATTGCGTGATGACATATGAGGTGCTTTAGTTTCATTGTGCGAAGTGATTTATGATTCATGAAATTCGCTCCACAGTATGTTTTCAGGAGTTAAACATTTCATTAGGCCAGATTTAGACTCTGTGTTTTAACTGTGTGTTAGTCGAAAAGGCTATATATGTACAAATGACGTCATAGGAGCCTGAAAGTGCAAAATATCGACGTTTATTCCTCACAATAGGATTTTAAGCACGATCATTACTAAAAAAAGGAGATTCAACGTTGGTATTAAACGATTGTGTGATACTGATTTGTGATGTATGGGGGGCGAGGAGGGGGAACCAGTAGATCTGATAAAAGATGCTAGAAATGTATTTAATTTCATCCTCTTTATATCTCATCACGTGTAAGATATGCGGCCTTTAGTCTGTCAGAGAAACCGAAAAACTACACAAAAGTATCAGTCTTTATAGATCTGATTGGATAACAAAGAAGCTGGAGAGAAGTCCAGTAGCAGAACACTTCTCTTCCCCTGTCCATACTTTCAGTATACTAACTACAATTGGACAGACTCGCAACTGGAGTTCCGAAACCAGGAAAGAAGTGGAATCTTACTGGATAAGCCGCCTAAGAATACTGAAACCAAACGGCTTAAATCAGGAAGACTCCAAACGGGCACCCATATGCATATAAAATAAAATAAAATCATTATCTGTTCAGATCCCATATATTTCAATTAAAATATTGTTTCATTTAGTTAATTACTCATTCACTTACCTATAATTACTACTTTTTGTAATTCTTATTGGCATTAGTATTATTGCTGTTGTTATTGTTAGTAAAGAGACAATGAATTAAAAAATAGATGGCGCTTTTGCTCCTCCTCTTGTAGGTCATAACCAACTAGATTGCCATTTTATCATCGGAGTTCAAACCGATAAGGCGCGATATCCACAATTATGAAATAATAATTCTATTAGATCCATAATCATGTAAATTGTAAATTCAACCTTGTTTCCATTTGCGCGTATTGTTTGTCATATATATGTATTGTTAGTGGAAACAGTCCAATATTCAGTAACATTCTTTCATCTTCCGACTTGTAGTGTTTTGGTTTCTTTTTACGCTTATGATACTTATACAGAGGTTTTAGGCAGCTGAGCAAAGTCCAGGATCGATTTACATGTTGGGTGTAATCTGTGAATGACATGCACAATTTGTATGTAATATATCATTGGGCTCTATTTCCCAGAACTTTCGTAGCGATTCAGAGGGCAGAATACATGCATAGGGCATACAGTGTAGAAGAAGAACAGCCACTCTCGATGACAAATTATTATACTAACTATGTTTGTGTATTCAAATTGTTTCAGATATGCTATTATTTACTGTATCTATAGAAAGTAATACCTTGTTTAAAAAAAAAATCAATATTACCAATATCCAGACATAACTAATATTAATTTGAACTCCAGATATAAACACATACAAACAAGCAAAAACTTGACCATGACAATGCCTCGTTAACACAAAAATATCACCTAAGAATATCTTGCAATAGCTAAGGACGATAGATAGTTAAAAACAATAGATATATAGATGGATAAATAATCGGTTGATTGATTCAGGTAACTGTACGTACTTCAATATTAAGATACCTTGATAAATGCAGAAAAATTTACGTCGAGATAAATTATCTGGAAAACATTTAGAATTCTATACCTCAGTTTACTTTAAAGCTTGTATAATCTGCAGAGTGCATTTTAGCGTATTTGGCGGTTCTAGTATTTCAACTCTAAATTCTAAAACGCCAGTCCCATGGTCTACGAATAAACTACAGTATATACTTTCGTATATCGCGATACCAACTGCAAACTGCATAGACCCAATTCCGCCGTCGCATAATGCGCCGGCAGATCTGGGTCTATGCAGTTTGTAAGGACTAATCAATAGAAAAAACAACAGAGACCCTGATCTGCCGGCGCATTATGCGACGGCAGATCAGGGTCTATGTTGTTTGCATTTGGACCCGATTTTACGCGAGTACATACGGTATACATTTTCCAGAGTAAACCTCATAATTGTCACTATTCCATATTTCAGGGACCAGGAAATATATTCGACCAAAACTTAAATGGTTTAGTTTAAAAGGATTTTCTACGTGTGCCTTTCAAGATTTCTTGTATCTGGTACGAATACAAGAAACTTTCTTTTGGGGAGTATAGTTTCTTCTTCAAACATGACAATGTGTATTATAAGATTCTCTTCTCAATACTTAAATATTATTTAACCTTATCGTGGAATACGGAACGGAACTTTAATATTTCAAATATCCGCACATGTTCAATCCGCCAAAAATAACAGATTTTTGTAACGCAAAATCTGATAAAATCATACTCGTTATATTTTTTAATATCTATTTAACTAGAATCCGCAAAATTTTACGGCCTTTTATACAACACACAAAAATTTATTACTCGTGCATGGGTTTAAAACCATTCCGGAAAGTGCTGACCAAAGCTATAAGGTGATGGAAGTAGGGAAATGGGTGGCGGTCAGCGCAAGACATCAGCCATATATCGTCAAAAAAATGTCCAGATGTAAATAACAATTCTAATACTCGCGAATAAGGTATGTGTGTGCGTGCGTGTGTGTATATGTGTGTGTGTGCGTCGTGAATATATTCCAGTTGTATGAACAAATTATATATTTTGCTCCCTTTTTTCTATTTTATGATTTTCAAAATAAATGTTTTAATATTAAATTTCCATAATTATGCATAATAACTACTGGAAAGTCTTAACGATCACTCAAGCTCGTCCCCACTTATTGATGTTGGAAACTAATTAATGGATGATAGACGAAGCAGCTAATTTGTGAAAATGATATAAGAATTAGGGATTAAAACAATGTTCTGGTTAATATTTTGGAATTTATGCCAGCTAAGAAAAAAGCTAAATAATGATAAATCAATGTTTGTTTTTTTTTTGTGTGTTTTTTTTTTTTATAACAATTTTATATTTTGTTACTGCCCGTATCGAGCTACTGGTTGTATGCCATTTATACGGGTAACAAGTTAAAATTAATAAGTGAACGCATGGTTCCTAGAGATACTGAACCCACTCTCATATAGCTTTGTTCTGCTATGCAGGTAGTGATTCAAGTATAGATTTCAGATCTAAAGAGTGTTAAAGAATCAGGAGAAATTATTGGCGTCTGAATTTCTTATTCCTGAAAGACACTTATATCTAAAAGACAGGTGACATCACCGATGGAAGCTGGGAAATTGGTAATGATGATAATACAAAATTTGTTGATTTATTTAATTTTCACCGTCAAAGGAATGTGGTAACTGGCATAATTCATACCCTTTCATAAGCTTTAGTAGCAGTGAATTCCACGCAAATAACAATAAAAATAAATAGTTCTCATTTAGTGCAACTGAATCAATGCTCACACCTTGACATGCTATCACACACACAAACACACAGAGATATATATAGATAGATATGTGTGTGTGTCTGTGTGTAATTAATTTTATTTTTCGAAATTAAAGATTTTCATAATTGGCTTTAAAAGTAGTATAATTCTCAATATTTTCGTTTCACAAATCTCAACAAATGGTCATTTGGCGCAGACCTCTATTAGTTTCTTCAGGTTGATAATTGAAACCTAAAATTGGTTTAAGCTGACTCGGTGGAATTGGAATAGAAACAAAAATTAAATTACCTTCCTCTGTCTAAATTAACAGGAATGGTTGCATTAAATAGATGAATCAGTTCTACAAGTATAATTTATTTTCGTGTTTTTATCAGAGAACCTTGAATAACGCAATTTCTTTATTTGCTTCTGGAAATTATGTAGTTGCTTTAAAAGAAATGAAACATTCTGGCTTATCACAAAGATACATAGAGACATCAGAGCAGCAAAGAAACCGGCTCTTCGCAAAGATACATAGGGACATCAGAGCAGTAAAGAAACCGGCTCTTCCCAAAGATACATAGGGACATCAGAGCAGTAAAGAAATCGACTCTTCGCAAAGATATATAGGGACATCAGAGCATAAAAAAACCGGCTCTTCGCAAAGATAAATAGGGACATCATAGCAGCAAAGAAACCGGCTCTTCGCAAAGATACATAGGGACATCAGAGCAGTAAAGAAACCGGCTCTTCGCAAAGATACATAGGGAAATCAGAGCAGTAAAGAGCCTATTCTACACCGTTTAATTTTGAATTTCGACATCGATAATTCAAGTTGAGTGTTTTTGTCAGCATACCTGTGAATAAACAAACATTTGAAAGAACTTAGAGTTTTCATGGATTAACTTGACACTTTTTTGCGAAAATGTGGTTGGATGCCTGTTGAACTTAAAACTATAATGTTATCTTAGTTAATATGTGTCCAATATTCAATACTTAACTTCAAACAACATATAAACATGACAACCCCAATCGCGTTTCTCTTTCTCCTAGTCAGTTTAGTTTGAGAAAGCAAACTTGACCAGAGTACTGGTCAGCTTTTCTCAGCAGCAGTCTTTATATACTTGTAATATAGTGCTTACAGCAAAACAATATGAAATTACGAAAATAAGATTCAGTATTGATGCGCTACCTCACTTACGTTTTCTTTTCTTTTCTAATTTTCTTGTCATGTCTTTATTTACCCGTTTATTGCAGAAGGTGTAACTTTCATTGATATTAAGTTTGTTTTGTTTTTCTTTGTTTTCGATGCAATAGCATCACTGTTCCTTACAAGAGTCCCTATACAGCTAAAGGCACGGTGGCATGCTTGTAAGATAACGCACAGGTAGTTCTGACTCTACCCAGCCTTTGACCTATTCAATCATTATCAAGGACAGAAATAAATTGCAGCAATATTTAAATCGATATAGATAATTTATTGTAACTTTATGTCTATTCGAAAGGAAACAATACTTTCTTGATATTTAAAGAGTAAGCCAAACAAAATTTATTATTGGAAAATAAATTTTCTCAGAAACGTATGAAATGAGATTATATTCATAACATATATGTAGAAAGGCGTCCCTTAGCTTTTTCACAAATTGCGTATAAAATAGAATGCTGCGGGGTTCTTTTCCATGACTTCTCTGCGAACATTGTATGACAGAATTTAAACACACGGGGTATAACATCTCTCACAAAATTAGAGTATATTTGTGTTCGAACACAGAATTAAAAACAAAATATTATCAGTGCATAGCACCTGTTTATTACGTATCCATTTAATCTTACATGGTTGGTTCTCGGTAAAAATGCTCAATAAGTATTTCCGTATCGCACTCATTAAGTCTAATCTGCTTTAATTTCGATTACACTGTATACAAAAAAGTAAAATTAAAAAAAAGGTTAAATACAAAACCACATTCGTCTTTTGTTCCCAAGTCGGGTGAAATAACTCCTTTTATACTGCGCATGAAAACTTCTCGGCCTGACAACCACGACTTGAACCTACGCCAAATTCGAACTCGTTCTTTCAACCGTATGTAGTTTTGTGTATTGACCAAATGTCAGAATATCATGTGATTACAATACTGTAAACCAATAGTTCCCGCGTGCTGTTTAATTTCAGAGAGGTTTTGAGAATATTTTTTTTTCTCAAATAGCCGCAAATACAAACTTCGAAGAAAAAGGACATAACTATATGTATGTGAGCAGTCACAGATTTGAAAAGCCTTCCGTGAATATATTTGAGGGACGGAACTACGTAGCAGCGAGGAACGTGTCTAAAGAGAACAACATCAAGATGGTTAATAGTACACGTCGAAGTAAATGACATCAGTAAGGAATGTGTCTTAAATAATAAAAAAAAAATACTGTTGACAGTTCCATTTAAATCAAAGCTGCCTAGAATTTCAAAAACGGTAGACGTTTCTTCGTGACAATTGGATGTAAAGTTCCGAGCACTATCATCCTCACTATCAAATGGATATGCAGCATTTGTCTTCTATTGTGCTACAACTGCATCTGAGGAAACAACCTGATAAATGTGTTATATATCTCAACCTGATAAATGTGTTACATATCTCAACCTGATAAATGTGTTATATATCTCAACCTGATAAATGTGTTATATATCTCAACCTGATAAATGTGTTATATATCTCAACCTGATAAATGTGTTATATATCTCAACCTGATAAATGTGTTATATATCTCTACCTGATAAATGTGTTATATATCTCTACCTGATAAATGTGTTATATATCTCAACCTGATAAATGTGTTATATATCTCTACCTGATAAATGTGTTATATATCTCTACCTGATAAATGTGTTATATATCTCAACCTGATAAATGTGCTATATATCTCTACCTGATAAATGTGTTATATATCTCTACCTGATAAATGTGTTATATATCTCTACCTGATAAATGTGTTATATATCTCAACCTGATAAATGTGTTATCTCTACCTGATAAATGTGTTATATATCTCAACCTGATAAATGTGTTATATATCTCAACCTGATAAATGTGCTATATATCTCAACCTGATAAATGTGTTATATATCTCAACCTGATAAATATGTTATATATCTCTACCTGATAAATATGTTATATATCTCTACCTCATAAATGTGTTATATATGTATCTTGTTCATACGTTGTGTTTCCCTCATGTAATTCTTATCAGGTGTATACTGTATGTGGTACTACGATACCTATGCAGGTGTAGACTGTATGTGGTACTACGATACCTATGTAGGTGTAGACTGTATGTGGTACTACGATACCTTTGCAGGTGTAGACTGTATGTGGTACTACGATACCTATGCAGGTGTACACTGTATGTGGTACTACGATACCTATGCAGGTTATTCTAAATACATCTGACACTATTGATTGGAAGATTTAGAGAATTGATCATATGTTTCATCTTCTTACTTATTTTATTGTGATCTTACTCTCCGATTTGATTGCATGTACAGCAATGTTTCATGAGGAATGTGACCTGCACTACAGGCTATGCTTACGTGTTGGAACTCATTTGTCAATGACATTTCAATATGTGTGTTTGATATATCCCCAGCGTTCCATCGCCTTGAACAGCTGCTGTTGCCTAGGGCACCAAATATTGCAAACGCTATCAGAGAGAACCGGTCCATTTAAAATTTATCGTTTTATACCAATTCTTTCCATGTATGAGTTATTCCTTCAATTCATGCATATATGTATGCAAATATGTATGTATATATGCAAGTATGTATGTATGTATGCATGGACATATGTATGTATGTATGTATGTATATATGTATGTATGTATGTATGTATGTATGTATGTATGTATGTATGTATGTATGTATGTATGTATGTATGTATGTATGTATGTATGTATGTATGTATGTATGTATGTATGTATGTGTATGTATGTATGTATGTATGTATGTATGTATGTATGTATGCATGCATGCATGTATGTATGTATGTATGTATGTATGTATGTATGTATGTATGTATGTATTACTAACGTATTTAAGTGTGTTCGTATGAACGTTCGTAGGTTTGTATTTATATAACTATGAATTAATTATGCGTGTATTCATGTATGTATATATGTAGGTATAATGGATGGATAGATTGATGGAAGAATATACATATATATATATATATATATATATATATATATATATATATATATATATATATATATATATCGATATCATATTGCTCTTTTCTCGTTACTGTAACTATGTAAAAGTTCTAGTATATCGACACATTAGTAAGTTTATAATCTATCATTATATATACAATACTTGGGATCCAGAATATATTCCTTCAAAAGATAAATGGTGTCCAAAGTCAAGCCATTAAGCATTATTATATCAATGGATCAATTTCCTCTTCAAATACATTACCCGATCATAATACGTTAGGAGAACATCAGTTACCTCGCAAATCAAACAGTCCCAAGCGAAAATAATAATAATAATAAACACGCATCTGGGCTTACTAAAGCAATAAAAAAGTGCTACAACGCCATCTGCTTACCGAGGCGGAAGCCAGACGAGAGTGGTCTCCCCTTTAGATACACGGCTTAGCGCCAACTCCCGTCATTCGTCAGTTACTACTTTCGGTCATGCCTAGTCAGCATGCTCTTGCAATAGGTCTCGCAAATACCTTCTTTATTATGTATATTCACAAGTTTGCGCAAACCAATTAGCTTCTCGTCACAAGGAATGTATACCCCCCCCCCCTGTTTTCTTACTGAATTTCGGTATATCCTCATTGTAGACGAATACATCTCAATTGTCTATTTCGTCTTACGAGAAGCTAACTGGCGCCATCTTAATTCTCCATTATAATGGTTAATGGTACTTTGAATACATATCGGTACTTGTTGCAAGCAAGTTCAAGTAAATTACTGTTTTTCTCATAACCATAGAGTTCAGCTTCTCAATATTGTTCCGTCAATGACCACCTAAAGAATTCGCGCATCCGTCTAAATTTTAAACAAGAAAGACCAGCCTTCTTTCCAACAGATATCGGAGTGTGTTCGAGTCGCCGACATCTTGCGCTGCTTCGAAAGGCAACATCAAGACTCCAGCATCAACAGACCTTTCATTTCACAACAATTGCAGGCATAGGAATGTCGAAGCCCTCTTCCGCACGCATGGACCGGAAACGGGCAGCGACTGATCCGAAACGTCGTAGCTATTGGTTCCATGCTCGATCTGGTCTCTGTGGCTATCTTTCAGCAAGCTGAGAATAGCCTAGATCACACCACTGAGAACCTGACCGACAGACACGCCTGGGAGTCAGTCCCGCGCATGACTCGGAGAATGAACATGTCAGTCCTGTCCACATCCGCGCTGCTCCGAGTTTATCACAAAACACCCTTCAGATCTCATACTTTGGCTTCCAATCTTCTATTTCACGACTAAATACAAGAGATTAGGAAATAGGCCACCAAAGAGGAAAACCTCGCGCGGGCCCGCAACTCAGATCCCAGCTTTTGTCTCCTAGAGGGACAAGAGAAATAGGAAGTTCCCTCTAAGGCACGCCTGACGGGACACTCTCCTCTAAACCTTACTCTTCGGCTAGAGCACAGTGTCCCAGACCATCAGGACGCTTGGAGGGAATGACCGATTTTGGTCCAGTTTCTCTCCCCGACAGCCTCCTCCCCACAGAAAATGACGCCATTTTCATGTCACCCTTTTCGGACATCCCGGTGGGGGTAAGACTTCAACCTATTATCACGGAATGGGAGAGACTCTACCCCGATTACCCTTTGGTCTTACGAATCGCCAAGAATGGCTTCCAGATACCGTTCCTCAACCCTCTCCACTATCCAGGGTCCTTTTTCTACAGATATCCGCAGAGACTCATATAAGAAAGACGTGGTTCACATAAAGTAATCGGAATTTTACTCCAGACTTTCCTTAGCTCCCAAGGCCAATGACAAACTCTGACCGGTCATCGACAACCCATGTTCTCTCAACCATCACATATGGGCACGCAATATTAGGATGAAAACTCCGAGATCGGTCCCCAGCATCATTTCGGAGCGAGAATCTGCTGTCAGCTTAGACCTCCAACGCGCGTACTTTCATATTCCTTTTGCATGGCCTTCGCGGAAATTCCCGAGGTTCTCTTTCGCGGACACCGTGTACCGGTTCAGGGTTCTCCGTTTCAGTCTGAATCTCAATCCCTGGGTGTTCACCAGAGACATAGACTGGGTCATTTCACTCTTCAGAACGAACACCACTTCCATGAAATCAAAGTATATGGAGTTCAAAACATCTCTGAATCGAGGTTGCCTCCGTGAAGAATGTGAAATGAAGGTCGATTTGGTAATGTGTTCCATTCTGTCGGAGAATTGATTTTTAGCCCGGAAATGCATTCGCCCTTTGGAACTTCTCGATACAGCCACAGATCTTCTCATTTTGTGCCGCTTATTTATGATGCCCCTGCATATGATCCTTGTATCCCAGTGGTAGCTGAAACCTTGCCAGCTAGACAAAATAACAAAAGTTTCGAATTGCATGAATACGCTTCTCTTGGGGCGACACAATTTCAGATGGCCATCTCAAGCAAGAGAATTTCATCAATATAGGACAATATAGCGGGTAGGTATGTCGTACCTTTACGTTAACGCAACTCTACGTCATCATATATTTATAAAACAATCCGCAAACACAATCAAGGACATTTAAATTCAGATATTCCACCTTATTGCATGAAAATTTGACGCAAGGACAATGTACAGAGCAATTAAAAAAAACAACAACAATCCCCCCCTCCCCCCAAAAAAAATACCCCTCCCCCAACCAAAAAAATAAAAAATAAATTGCAACGTGAAGAACAGAAGGAAACATAACTCATGAGAGTATCTACAGGTCAATAAGGATAGTATGGGGCAAGTTTATAAATGCAGACGAATTCATGTCAAAAAGGATCGGTGGCGCGTGTTGGTTTACTTGACAACCTTACGGACCAATGATTAAATTTACGAGTTCAAAAGCAAACCAATGTCATACACGAGCATTTAGTTCAATATATTTTTTTACTTATTTACAAATAAATAAATATGTATTACAGCTGTATATTTACTTAAGTACATATACATAAATATGTATTACAGCTGTATGTTTACTTAAGTACATATAAATAAATATGTATTACAGCTGTATGTTTACATAAGTACGCATAAATAAATATGTATTACAGCTGTATGTTTACTTAAGTACATACAAATAAATATGTATTACAGCTGTATGTTTACATAAGTACGCATAAATAAATATGTATTACAGCTGTATGTTTACTTAAGTACATATAAATAAATATGTATTACAACTGTATAGTACAACGAACTGAACCCCAAATTTCAAACAGATTTGTTTTTTAGATCCCGGATGTGCCAAAATATCGCTGTCTGCTTATACATCGTCGATAACATTCAAATCTGACTCATTTTTAAAGGCCATCAATCATACATTCCAAAGCATCAGGTCATCAAAACATCACTTGATTATAACTGCAATTTGATATTGCTTGAGAATGAAAAAGGACTTTTTTAGATTTGTTTGAGAGTTAGGATGATTCAACGATTAAATTGTTCTGGTCAGCTATGAAAATGTCTATATAGTTGATAAGGCATTCAAAATTTCTTTGGATATTCAGCATCGCGAGGCAGATCAATTGTTAGCGTGCTGGACTCCTACAACATAATACCGTATTCGATTTCCAGACTTGGTCGGGTTTGCTGCAGTGTTGTGTCCTCAGGCAAGACACTTTACTCTCATTATCCAACAAAAAACAATCTAA
>JAQPZY010001620.1:3012500-3027500 GCA_029931535.1 Margaritifera margaritifera
GCGGAAAGTGCTGTCCCTGGATCCTACAGGAGGATGCGTGATAATACGAAGTGAATTTTGAGACTGTCGTGCGTAGCAGATACACTCGCATATCGACCCAGTAATTAATTCTCATCTAAGTACACAGAAGTGAATTTTTAAATATGGAGAAAGAATACTATCATATACGTTACAGTACAGAATGCCTATATCAGCGATTTTGTTCCATCTTTTTGGGATATGTGCATATAGTCAAAGGGGTATTGGGTTTGGTGCGTGCAGACAAGGCGATGGGTCCGTAATCAGAAGAGTACGAATTAAAAATTCTCTAATCCAGGGTGTCAAACATACGGCCCGGGGGCCGGATACGGCGTACCAGACTCATTATTTGTTATTATTATTATTTATTATTATTTATATCAATTATGGCCCGCCATAGCAAATGAGTTTGACACCCCTGCTCTAACCTGTATGATTATTAAAAAAAAAAAAATTATTTTGCAACAAGTTATGATGCGTCAAAATGTAATCATCGTTGTATATTTCATGTCACAAATCAATGGTCATTTATATACATGTAAATTGCACTGATTACAAATTTTGGCTATTTAATCCCTTTGAATGACTTCGAGGTCTGCTCTGGTAAAAGCAATACAAGATTTTTTTAAAGGTATGCCTCATTGAAAATATTGTCTAATTGATGTGATTGTAGCCTAAAATATTAGAGATATGGGCTTGGATTTCATAACTTTTAGTTATTAATTACAGGACAAATGTGAGCTACTTATTTTTTAAAAAAGAAATCGTCAGTGCTGGAGATGTGCTCGTCAATGTGTTTATTGATCTTGTCCAATTATGAAGTACAATCCCTAATCTGAGCAAATATTTTACCCTGAAAAAAAACATCAATAAGATATTTTCATGGTTTCAATTGCATCACATTCTTGCCGGTCTGGCGTGGTAGTTTTTCCCTCGAGCCGATTTTACCTTGGAAAAATTGACCATAGAGTACTCAAGTGCCAAGTAACCCCGGAAATTCTACTTTAGAGTAATTTTTCCTCGGGGACAACTACTCTAGAACCTATTTTCCCCAGGAAACTTTTTCTTAAGGATTATTTTTGCCCGAAGAGCAGAATATCTCTCCCTGGGAAATTCTACTCTAGTGTGAATTACCCTTCCTCTCCACAATCGTTGCATATATTTCCTTGAAACGTATCACATAGTTGACAAATGGTGTTGAAAGGTAATGCATGTACATTTATGCGTACTGACGTATATATAAAATATTGTAGTGTTGGACCGAGTCTCTCAAAAACTGCACAGCCCTTTTTTGGCTACTTTGCCAAAATGAGAAGTATTTTATCGTGGTAAGAAAACGTTGGGATTCTGAGTCTACGATTGACGTTTCATGTGTGTATTGTAACATACAGACCAAAAATGGCTCTAGTTTTCCCCTTGGAGAATAGCGGCACTGGGATACTACATTTGCTGCAATCTTTTCTTTAAAATGGTTTTAGTGCGGAATGTAAAGATTTTGCTTAATACGAAGGCGGAAAAGGTCAAGAATATTTTTTCCTTGCAGTGATGGAGCACAAGTCTCAGATGTTAAAGGGTAGCACGCAGCAGACGTCACAATATACCGACGATGTCACAATCAAGAGCATCTGAACCGCCAAACATTGTTAATTTTTCTTCGGTTTTCATTGTATTTTAATCTATGATTAAAAAAAGGAAGGTAGGAACGAAGCAACATGTTCGTGTACTAATGTGCGGAGACGATAGATAAGGTTTTGATGACCCAGGGGTCAAAACAGTCCTTACGGAAGCAATATATTCTGAAACGGTTATGAAAGTTCGCAGGCGTTTCTCTGTTGCTGTTTGCTTTTTTTTTTTTTTTTTTTTTTTGTTTCTTTTTTTCTTATTTCTTTTTCTGTGTAAAATTAAACGAAGACAAGTTTACATCTATTGACTTTAACATTTCTTGTTTTGGAAAGTTTGTTGCCGACCAACAAAATAACAAGATCATTGACTTAAATTTCATGAATAAAGCAAAGGTAAACATAATTTGACATAATAGAGTTAACAAGAGCATGTTTTAAGAGGGAAATAAATTTACCTTATTTTATGATAAAGTATTGATTGAATTTTAGTATTTTGTCAGTAGGTTATATTTGTACTTACTATTAAACATGACTGGTTTGACTGTACGAGTACAAAAAAAAACTTTGTTTGCGATAGGTTTAACAAGTCTGCTTTTTATACAATACCTATACACGTGTTTAATTAAATTTAAATTCATGTTTGTTACTTTGAGCAGTGGTTTGGTGTGTTTCTTTCCTCTATTATTTAGAATTGCGAATGGAAAACTAGGAAATTGAATAATCTGATTTTTATTTGACGGAACGATTTTCCTATATTGTTCAAAAACGCAATTCACTTTTCTAAAATTATGTTAGGCATCGTTATATATATATATATATATATATATATATATATATATATATATATATATATATATATATATATATATATATATATATATATATATATATATATATATGCAGGGTTCGATATTAGGATTTTTTTCACTAACACACAGGATCACCCAAATATAATTTTTACTGATCCTGCCTAAATTTCACTGATCCAGCTAAAATCAAACAGAAGCCAGTTCAGTTTATAATTCAACATTGAGTATTCATTAACATTAACTCAAAACATTAACAACTGTATTTCACTATCAAGACTTACGAATGAAGAACCCCGCGAACTTTCGTATTTCTCCGAATACTCGGTGCAGAAAGTGCACAGCATCACAACCTCTCCTGGGTCATACTTGAGCCATTTGTGTTAATTTTCCCAGCATTTCTGGTACTTTCTTACTCTTATCTCTTTATCATATTTGCAATTGCGCTCTCTCTTGTCATCATCTAATTTCTGCCCTTTCGGCGACGTCTGCGCATCTTGCAAATACTTCCATGTGTTTACAATTGTCACCGCAGAATGCGTTGAATATTTTGATGTTTGTCAACTACGATATAAATATTAAAACACATTGTTAGGAATAATTTTGGATTATTCGTTGATCCGAATGGTCAGTACTAGGCTGATACCGTACACCTTTTGTTATCATCAGTAATGAAATCGGTGCTTGGGGGCAGTTCACCAGGCTAATTCCACGTGCGCGAAGACTGTTTTGACAATAATCACAGTAATTTACTTGATGAGTGGATGAGTGGTTTAATATGTGTCCATTTGCGCATGATCTTGGTATTTATTCAGTTAACACAATAAACATATCAATTAACCATTAAAGTCATTGTCGTCTCAAGACCACTTCTTAACTGTTATGATTTGCGATCGGCAGTACTTTTCACTGCTCCAACGGATTAGTGACGGCAGGGTTTTGGTGATCAGCCAGCATAATCACTAACGGATTAGCGTAATTTCGAGCCCTGCATATGGTCCACCTACGTATGTTTGAGTTAGGAAAGGTTGCAACTTAATATTTTCAGCAAGAAAACAATTCCATTTTTGTCTTCTGAAAAATATAATCGTGGCTATAAATTTGCATAATTAGCAATCGCCTTTTTTGAGCCATATTCAGGTATGCGTACTTACTGTACTAATTACAGTGAAAAATCGAGTGGCAAAATAACACAAGATAATAAAAGACATCACGCAATGGAAGAGATAACGGAACGGAAATTATACGCCATCAATACATCACAGCTGCAAATGTTATTTCTTCATTTTCGAAATAAATTTTCAGATTATGACAACAGTCTAAAAGAAAATTCATTACCACGATCAAGAGATCAGCATTTTGTAATATTTCCGCTTTCATTATTGCATAAAGTATAATTTATAAAACAGCGAGAAAAAATATTTTAAAAAACCCATTCAAGTTCAATCTCTTCTGTGCGTAACTTTTTTCTTCACGTGAGGACGATACGAGTGACAACTACAGTGTACTGTTTGCAATTTCCAACGTCTCAATAGTCCGTGCTTGCCCATTAAACGTCAATGGTTTTTCGTTGTTTATTCCAGCTCTTTGAACCATAGAGAAAAATATCTTTCTTTTCTTTCTTTCGAAAAAGCCTTAAACAATGTACACAAGTAGAAACATTTAACACGTAACCTAAACTGTTTAATTCCGGTAAGTGACCATGAAAAAAAAAACTTTTTAATTTGATACAGAAGTTAATACTATTCTTAACAAATGTTCTTTTCCTTCTAATCAAGTCAATAATTATGCAGCAGTACGCATGCATTAACTGGCCGAAGCATAGCATGGCTTATATATATATATATATATATATATATATATATATATATATATATATATATATATATATATATGTGTGTGTGTATATCTATCTATCTATCGATATATCTATCTATCTATCTATCTATCTATATATATATATATATATATATATATATATATATATATATATATATATATATATATATATATATATATATATATATATATATATATATGTTATTACCAGATTCAATCTTGTGGGAAGGACGGTGTTTAACTGACAGCTGGATGGTTCCTCTGGAGGTTACTAACTTGATAATGGCGGAGAATGTCTGCTAATGAATTTTCCAGCTAAGATTGCTATCATGGAAAAATCCTTACTGTAAACGTGTGCAATAAGCTTATTTTATATGCGAGAATCTTCAGAGTTTTTGAGATTATTTGCTTTAGTGGGATCATAAGATCCAATATCAGTCTCATACTGAACACTTCTTTGTTTTGGTAAGCGTCTCCAAATTTCAACCTCTAAAAACGGAAAATCGTTATTGCTAAATTGAACGGGATTTTCAACTTGTCAAATGATACTGAAGCAACATGTATCTAAAGTCAAATCACTTATTTGATGAAATGCACAAAAATATATAATCTGATTTAAACTTCAAATAATTTCACATCCAATACAAAAGTTAATGGTTTCAGTTAAATATAATATGTTGTTTTATATTTTCAACATGAGAAAAATCAATTTACTAAAGAAAAAAAGAACACATGCACTGAAACCTCAATTGCTAATTACATATATGTACATATACGATATTTTCCAAAGCTTATAATTTATCCTATAAATAAAATAATTCCAACAGATAATTATGGCTTGCTTCAAAACGGTGAATGATATTCCTTAAGATGAACTGAACCAGTTAATCTCTACCTGGTCCAAAAATCTTCATGTAGAAAATTTTAGAACCTGCATAGGTTATCTTAGAGGGTTCGAAGTTTCATGCTTAAAATTTGTAAATGTGTTCAACTTACCATCATATCAAGTACTAATTGCGATAATCTGTCTTGAATGATAGACCCATATTCCATGAGGATACCTGTCACAGAAAGTCATTTCCCATCGTTCGAATGGAGTTGTATTTAATGGTAATTTGTAAGGAATTTATGTCCTTGAAGGATTCCGAGAAACACAAATGTACCTGACAAATGTTCCTATGAGATCTCTATAATAGCTGATATATATTCCAGAGACCGATTACTTCGTCAATCCATGGAACGTCCATCAGGTAATTGCCGCATCAACATAACATGTTATTACCGCATTAACATCACACTACACACTCCGCAGAATCAAATACAATCATCACATTGTTGTCCTAAACGTTCATCATGGGATACTGAGATGATAGGTCTGCCACACAGCAAATAACCCTTGGCATTCCATGGAAGGGAAGCAAAATTCAAATAGGTAAATAATACATGCTGTTTAGTCTGTTGTGTTAATAATATATCAATAGAGTGAATGGTATGCAACATGCACAGTGAATAAAAAACTGCCAGCATGTTGAAATCAATTGCATTTGTAAGCAGTAACTTGAACTTTGTAAGTAAGTAAACGAGTGAGTGGATGAGTAAGTAATATGCAAGGATGTGTATATTTATTAATTTGTATACATATCTATCTTTGTGTGAATGTGTAAAGTTTGAAATGGTCGTCAGTATATCTATACATCAGTCTCTCTATCTCTTTAAACGTCTTTCTGATCTATCAATGTGAATTTCATCAGAGCAGGTAATTGGAGCAATTTCTGATAATTTGGGGAAATAAAGGAATATTTTATTTCATGTAGAATGGAAACACAATATTTGTATTATATTTTATATGAAACAATGATAATTGCAACGCACTAAGTTGTAGAATATTTATAAATTGTTTTGTTGCCTGTTATATTACTTGGTCAGAGATTAAAGACTTTTCGATAATGTTGTCATTGTGGATCGTGCATATGATTGCCTGGAAACTCCAAGGTCCATACCTTAGGCTTTATTCTTTGTACAGGAACTTCCAAGAAGAGCATGGAAATAAGAGCTTACGAAAATATCATATGTCCTTTATTCAGATATATCAATTTCTGTCTCATATGCTGACTCTTAAATTAGTTAAACTACACTGAGAGAGGTAATCTTAAGTGCACGCATCCGAAATATAAAATCCCTGGATGATGATGTTTGAAGGATAATTACAGATGTGAAAATCTTCATATATTTTCTTTAAAAATATTTTTAATTGGAAGTAAATAGGACAAATGGATACTAGTTTACTCTGGAATCATATTAGAATTATAAATTATATAAAATATATTACTTTTAAAATATGTTGACAAAAAGATAACACCTCGAATTACTTGCCATGCAGTATATGAAACATGGCGGGACTAAGGCAGTAGATAGACCATCAAACGCCGTTTTTACCTTTGTGCAATTATTTATATTTTCATTTTAAGAACTTTACCTTTAATCGGCACCATATAGTCAGGATTGTGTTTACGTGCTGTTAAAGCCTAATACGTTCATGTATATTTTTATTTCGTGTTTACATTTATTTGGATGGTTTTTCTTACTACTTTGTTTCTTGCTTGTTTGTTGATTTTTGTTGTTGTTGCATTTCCTAATATTTATGATTTTACAACTTAACTTTTAACCGGCACTATATAGACAGTATTATGCTGACGGGTCGTAAAACCCTAATACATGCATACACACCTTAAAAAAAAAAAATAGCTAAAAATAAATACATGGAACAATATTCGCCTAAAATCACGCAAAATTAAATTTATTAGTTCTTGACTATGGAGAAAAGTTTTCTTGCCGTATTTATTCTTGCCATATTTATTCTTGCCATATTTATTCTTGACATTTTCCTAAGATATTTAATGTAGCCAATGATACTCATAAAACTGGATCTGACCTACAGAGATTTTTTTCTTCTGCGTTTTAGCACTTGTTTTAAATATAGTATGGACTATGTTAATCGTCGGATGCTTTGGTAGGCAAAATATTGCGATCAACAATCTATTATAAATCACATTTACACAAGGTTTGTATTCATCAAGTATCAAAAAACGTAATGTATTTTTATTTTCTATAGGAATCTTATGAAATTTATAGCTTATTGTGCAACCACTTGCTGTAAATTCAATTTTTGTTTTCTCTTCCATTCACAAGGGTGCATAGTTTTTCAGCAATTCCGATGTAGACTGACCATTAACCATTAGGATGTTTTAAAAAACAATTTGGATTATAATTATACGAGCTATTTTTGAAACAATTCTACCGATCAATAGATCACCAGCACAAATGTATCGCAATCATCCAAAACCAAACTGCTTCGCAGGTGACGTTCTCACTTCTCTCGAAACACCATTGCCACCATATGTTGAATTCTGCAAGTTTACTGCAAAAACACCTACTTTTATTTTAACCTCATTTTTCAAGAAATTAGCATAAAGTTACGGACAACTTTGAGCCAGTAGAGATAACATTATTATTGTCAACTTTGAATCTGTTTGTATCAAAAATTCAACACAAACTAGACTGAAATAACAACTCGAAACCCTATATAAAATGATCTGTGCATGGGCAGTGGCGTGATGAACAATGCCATCTTGGTCGCAGTTTGATCTAAAACGATATAAAACTAAAAGTATTATTAGCTTCAAGGTATCATCCAAAAACAGCATAAACCATATTAGGACAATCATTTAATAGTTGAGGAAAGAATAAAATGTATTCTTAAAGGGTAAGACTGTTTTCATGGGATGATCTTCGTTAGGGATGTTGATCATCATCTTGCTCTGTTATGCTAGATTTTATTTGATTTTGTGTATGCCGCCGCACAGCAACACAAGTAGGTTATTTATTGCCAAGGCAAAATTAGAGTCAAATGCCTTGCCCAAGGATAGCCGACTCGAGCTAATAGGACGGTAGGATTCGAACCCGGTCGCAAGTCCGGCACACTGAACATGGAGCCACCGTGGCACCTGTCCCTATTAGTTACTGTTATGGTAAAATGTTAGTGGGCTTTTTATTGGCTATACATACTTTCCTTTAAAGTCTTATCTGAACCCTCAAACCAGTCGATTGCTTACAGATTTAAAATCTTTTATTGGTCAGAAAAATAGCCATTGCAACTTTGATCTCTGCTATCAGTTACTAAATAAAACTTTTTAATGGTAACATTAAACAGACACAGTGTACATTTAATTTTAAAAAAAGAAGTATTGAACTTAATATGAGGATAAAATACTTTCCGCAGTTTCATGCTTCTTCACATTCAAAGTGCATCACCTTTGAATAATATTGATCGCAACTATAAATAAATTACTCATTCAAAGCTCGAAAAAGTGCCAAGAAACATTGGAATATCTATTGTAATTAAACTCCTTATTTCGTGCTCTTTCATTTTCCTGTTGTCTACCAAACGCATTTTTCATACCACCATCATTCCTCTTTGACTGGACTTATGAAGATCTGCTCACCACTGTAAAGAAACGCTAAGATGGTATGGTCACGTCTCACGCTCAACTGGCCTGTCAAAGACAATCCTACAGGGCACAGTGAGAGGAAAGAGAAAACGAGGCAGACAGAAGAAGAGATGGGAAGACAATATCAAAGAGTGGACAGGCATGGACTTTGCAAAGTCCCAAAGAGCAGTGGAGAACAGGTCGAAATGGAGAGAGCTTGTCGCAAAGTCATCAGTGGCGCCCCTACGACCAGAAAGGTTACGGGAGAAATGAAGAAAAAAAAAATGAATGAAATAGCTGATGAGAACAGTTTTCAACTTAAATTTATAGCAATTTATATCCGTGGTTCTATAATTTAAAAAAAGCTGAAGGAACAAGAATCAGCTAAGTTGACCGATGGCGTCAATTTACCGGTCTCGCTTTGCGTAATTATAGACTCCGAACAGTGCATTCATCAAATTCTAGTAATTAGCTAATAAAACAGAATTTAACGGGACAGCTGTGAAGTTAATTTCGTTTCCATTTTCGTGGAAAAGTACACTAAAAGTGTAGAGAATTTTTTTTATTAACTTTTTCGCATTACTTCTGCAGACGTGTCCAATACAAGCATGTGCCATTCTATTGTAAAACTTATACAATGCGGAAAGAGAGTAAAATAACCTATTGATCAAATTACTTTGCATTTGCAATATACCAATAATGCCGTAAAAGATCAATTATCGGTAATTACCTTTTGATTAAATTACTTTGCATTTACAATATACCAATAAGGCCATAAAAAATCAATTATCGGTAATTACCTTTTGCTGTACATTACAGACTGATATTTCTCTGTGAGGTAAATTTTTTCAAAACATTGAATTACATTCTTTCGTTATCAAACATATATCATGAAATATGCGTCTCTTACATCTCTTCCTACTGGGGAATTTGATCGTAAAATTTGCAAATCATTCAACTTATCATCACACCTTGTACTTTATCCGAAAGCTCGTCTTGGCCGATTTATGTACAAGTCTGTATTACGCAACGCCAGAAATAATGCATAATTATGAGTTTGAGATTGTGTCCTTTGGTAACTTACAAGAAATAGCCCTTTTACCGGAAAACAAATGCAAATCCTAAAGATTCTCGAGGGTGCCTGTGACGGCTATCTAAAAATGGTATGTTTTCTAAAACAGAACGCATAACGCTTGTCAGGTATTTGGGAATTTAGATATTCGTGTTTATTATTGTTCTAAAACTCTCATATACACGTATATCTTGATCATATTCACCGTCCAAAAACTTCCATATACATGTATATCTTGACTATATTCACCATTATAAAGTCACATATACATGTAAATCTTGACCATAGTCACTGTTCTAAAATCCAATATACATGTATATCTTGACCATATTCACTGTTCTAAAATCCAATATACATGTTTATCATGACCATATTCACCGTCCTAAAACTCATATGCATGTATACCACATTCACCGTCCTAAAAACCCCATATATATATATATATATATATATATATATATATATATATATATATATATATATATATATATATATATCTTGATCATATTCACCGATCTAAAACTCCCATATACATGTATATCTTGATCATATTCACCGATCTAAAACTCCCATATACATGTTTATCTTGATCATATTCACCGTCCTAAAACTTCCATATACATGTATATCTTGATCATTCTCTGTTCTAAAACTCCCATATACATGTTTATCTTGATCATATTCGCCGTCCTAAAACTTCTGCACACATGTATATCTTGATCATTCACGTTCTAAAACTCCCATATACATGTATATCCTGATATATATGTATATCTTGATCATATTCACCGTCCTAAAACCCCCATATACATGTATATCTTGATATACAGAGGAGCCTCGTTAATCCGGACACCTTCGTTCCCAGTGAATATTTCCGGATTAACGAGTTTTCTGGATAATTGAATCAATCACATTTTTATTTTACGATGTCATCATACCGTATACATGTACATGTACTTGTATTTGCTAGCTGTAAATGTACTGTATATGCAATAATGGTTGAAATAAATTAATGAATATATCTATTGACTTGTGTTTATTTCACTTTATTATAGCATGCACTTGTAGGGCCTGCATTTTATTCATGTCGGCACTATCTGCTTCTCCCTCATACAATTTTCGTTTGATGCCCGTCCGATTCTTGAAGCGTAATAGCCAACCACGAGAATAGGCAAAGTCAGTGATGCCGAGTTGGTCTCCGAGTGTCTTTGCCTTGGCAATGAGCATTTCATCGTTGACGGCGGCGTGGTGGGCCGGCATGTCTGAGAACCACATGAATACAGCATCATCGACTTGTTGATATTTGGCGTGGCGAGCGAGGGTTGGGTCTGCTGAGTCGGCAGGTGTGGACAACCATTTGTCCTTGTTTTTTTATGATGTCCGCAATTGTCGACTTGCCAATGTCTAAGGATGAGTAAGCTATAATATGCTGGCGGATATCTTGAATGGTTCCTTTTGGGTGATCTTCTTTGTGCTGGCAAATCTTTTTTATGCTGGCCGATATCTCTACTCGTCTACGCTTGCTTGATGGTGTCGCCATAATAATATTAAAAGTTCAACGAATACAAACTGATATCTCGCAGTTAAATGCGTTATGGTAAACTTATAAAATGCAGTCATTTCTATAAGTCGTATTTTACAACTGTTATAGCTGCTAATAAGCCGATAATTGATGTCTCCTTTTATTCTGAAATGAAGCCCTATACTGTCCACAGCTTAACTCAATCCACTTTATTTGTTCTGGCATCAACAAACTGTGATTGTTACATACAATTGGTAAACAGCAAAGAGACTTAATGACACACTTAATTTATTAACCATATGTTACGTCAAAAAGTGTGGACGAGTTGATCCCAGTGTGTTTATTTAATTATTAACACCCCCGTCGGCGACTAGCTAAAACAGACATTGTTTATACAATCGCTGGTTACAATACGGTCACGTTACTTGAAGTTTTTCCACACACATGATCACGTGATCAATTTATAACTTTAACGTGCCACTAGAATTTGACCAATCAGAGATTGATACATTGACACACCTCCAAATTTGCGTAGGTGAATCGGTGTTATCCTCCTGACTGTATTTTCATACACGATGTTTCGAATTTTCTTATTTTTGGACAGATTATTTCCGGATTATCGAGGCAAGTTTTATAGTAATTTTACACTTTGGTCCCCGATTTGGATTTCCGGATCCGGAACGCGGATTTCTTGATTAACGGAGCAAAATAACGTTTAGGAAATCCGTTTCCATTGAACTCTCTCCGGATAGCGAGGTTTCCGGATAAACGGAGTCCGGATTAACGAGGCTCCTCTGTATATGTATATCTTGATCATATTCACCGTCCTACAACTCTCATATATATAGATATCTTGATCATATTCATCGTCCTAAACCTCTCATATACATGTATATCTTGATATATCCGTATATCTTGACCATATCAACCGTCCTAAAACTCATATCTTGATCATATTCACCGTTCTAAAACTCTCATATACATGTATATCTTGATCATATTCACCGTTCTAAAACTCTCATATACATGTATATCTTGATCATATTCACCGTTCTAAAACTCATATGCATCTATATCTTGATAATATTCACCGTCCTACAACTCTCATATACATGTATATCTTGATAATATTCACCGTTCTAAAACTAATATGCATCTATATCTTGATAATATTCACCGTCCTACAACTCTCATATACATGTATATCTTGATAATATTCACAGTTCTAAAACTCATATACATGTATATCTTGATAATATTCACAGTTCTAAAACTCATATACATGTATATCTTGATAATATTCACAGTTCTAAAACTCATATACATGTATATCTTGATCATATTTGCCGTCCTAAAACTCATATGCAAGTATAACTTGATCATATTCAACGTCCAACAACTCTCATATACATGTATATCTTGATAATATTCACAGTTCTAAAACTCATATACATGTATATCTTGATAATATTCACCTTTCTAAAACTCGTATACATGTATATCTTGATCATATTCACCGCTCTAAAATCCTCATATACATGTATATCTTGATAATATTCACCGTCCTAAAAGTCATATACATGTATATCTTGACCATATTCACAATCCAGAAAATCAATTAAAATCATCACATATTGTGACTATCACTTATTTATTATAAACACTCATTACGGGAATTTAATATGAATTTTATAACAACGGCTAATAGCTAGGTCATTCTCTGATAGAAAAGCATAATATAAACAGATAAATAATTGTGGTTTAGTATGTTCTGTTGACAAGCTTTGACTGATAGTGTAAATTATGATCTATTCATGGAAACTGAAATTTAGGCATATAGAAAGTGCAGCTTTTATAAGACGCACAGGAAAAATAAAACAAACAAACAACAACAACAACAACAACAAACAAACTCATAGCCCTTTATCTTGGATTATTAACTTACGTACTTTGACATGTGTATTAGATGCCCAATAAATGAAATTGATGTTATTATAAACAAAAAGGAACAGCTTTTCCCATCTTCTTTTCGCTAAGGATTCATTACACTCCCTGTATTGTCAACTTAGAAAGATCGTCATGCCGATGACGGCCTTGGTGCAGAGTGCATGTGGTCTGTAAGAACTTGTAAGCTCCAGATGCATTATCAGCTTATCTACCAGGAACAATAATTCTTTATCTTCCTGTACATCTTCTTTGCACTGTGTGTCATGACAAATATAAACCACTTCTACAACAAGCTCTTTATAATAATACGTTTTTTCTTCTTCAATGTTTGTTTTAAAAAAAATTAAATCTCCAGTGCAATATTATCTTCAAACACTTGGTCTGGAGAAGAAATACATGCAAGGATATATCACGTGTGATCAAGAATTCTAATGTATGAGAATCAGTTAACGGAATATCAGCTTTTTCTGTCTATTTTTTTAAAACAGAAAACGAATGAAATTATACCTTCGGATGCGGCCTATAAAACAACCAACCAAATATAAATATAGTTTTATTTTATTGATCACACATATATCCCCAGTTATTTCGAAAATAGTGATATTTATTCGCACTTTCATAATGGCTATTATCCCGATAACAAAGCCTATGTTTCCTAGTATAAGAAAAAATAGGGTTTACATAAATATAGCTGCATCTGATCCCGGATAATCGTAGCATAACTTGTAAGTATAGTCAGTGGACCATTCAGGCGTTGGACGGGCAATTATATTGTCAGCCACCAAGGAGCATAAAACATAATGTCTACATTACATGAAAAGCATAATACTGACGAATAGAGGACATTCCTTTAGGAAGACACTTATATACTATGACAGTCGGATGCTGATGTTACAAAACAGGATGTCTGTCATAGAAAAACCTCTCCCGTAGCCTCTTTAGGAGACTAATATATCATAATCTTTATATAAGGATTATCAGAGACATTGGGATCATCTACCCATGTATTATATAAAGGTCATATCTTTATATAAGGATTATCAGAGACATTAGGATAATCTACCCATGTCTTATATAAAGGTCATATCTTTATATAAGGATTATCAGAGACATTGGGATCATCTACCCATGTCTTATATAAAGGTCATATCTTTATATAAGGATTATCAGAGACATTGGGATAATCTACAAATGTCATATATAAAGGTCATATCTTTATATAAGGATTATCAGAGACATTGGGATAATCTACCCATGTCTTATATAAAGGTCATATCTTTATATAACGATTATCAGAGACATTGGGATCATCTACCCATGTCTTATATAAGGTCATATCTTTATATAAGGACTATCAGAGACATTAGGATCATCTACCCATGTCTTATATAAAGGTCATATCTTTATATAAGGATTATTAGAGACACTGGGATCATCTACCCATGTCTTATATGAAGGTCATAACCTCATACTGCTCAATTTACAGAAAATTATAATCTCGTGTTTTAATCTGATTAGCAAATACAAAATGTTGTGAAATGAAAAGAGAATATTCCCACATTATGGACTTGCATTTGTGGTACAAGTGATTAACATATGTAACATGTTTGGTACACCAACAGCATTGTTGAATATTCCAAGAAATGTTCGTCAAGTATAGAGGTTATATTGTTACTTTTTCTTTTTG